>CM071951.1:3350401-3427901 GCA_036784905.1 Acrossocheilus fasciatus
TAAGTTAAGAAAAAAGGCTGGTGCAAAAGACACTACATCATCTATGAAACACACAAATTTGTCTGAAACTTCAGTCTTAACACACAATAAGCTGTCATTTGGTTATATATAAATCTGCATCTCTATTCTACTCTATATCTGTTCTCACATTATTCTACTGAATTTGCAATCACATACTACCACACTGCTTTTACTGTTTCTGCCAAATAAAGACACACAAATCGTAAGAGTAGTATGCTATTTCAAATTCAGCTTAAAAAATATCAAGATATATAAAATAAGTAAGACAGCATCCTCTAGTGGTACACGAGATTATTACAAAGCTAAATTTGTTGCTGAATATGTTTCCTCCCAAGTTTTAAATAAAACATTTTTATTTTTAATAATTTTTTGAAATTAAAAAACAATAAATGAACATGAGGCAAAATGAATCAACATTTAGTCATTTTATAACATTGCAGGGGCAACAAGATCTAAAAATATATTGAAAAATACATTTAAAAAATGTTTAACAAAAGTCATTTAACAAAACATAGTAGTGTAGTAAACATAGTAGCTCCGAGATGTATAGCCTACTCCAATAAAATAAAATAAAATGTATATATGTATGTATGTATATCCATATATACACGTATATTTCAGTACACTTACATGACTATGTTTAACCCACTTTAGTACATTGTACAAGTCCACCAAATTCTACTTTGTAATAATGTCAAATGAAAAGTTTTACTGTAAAGTAGATTTTAACTCTTTCTGTCATACTTTATAGAAGTACGCTTGATTTGATGCATTGACTAACATATTAAAGCACACGTAAAGTACTTGATTATAATTTATTATTTGAGAGTACATTTTTAAAAGTACAAAATGCAACTCAATCATCACAGATTTGTAATAATGGATATATTCAAATACATGGCATCGATAGAAATAATATGAAAGTATGTTTTAGTTTACCAGAAATACTTGGCGGTACACATTAACCATATTTGAAAGACACTTTAAAGATACTTTTACTTAAGTGAGTGAAAAAAAGCATATCATATCAAATAACTGCAAGCTCAATTGCATTTAATATAAATTTAAGCTATAATACATTTTCATTTCATTGTAAATAACATTTAACTGTCCAAAAAGTATATTGTTGTTATTGTGTGCACTAGAAGTATGCTGAAAGGAGGAAACGTTGCTCCTTTATCTTAGCAGTGACACTGAAACCACATGATCATCGTTTAAGTGTGTGTTTGTTATACAAGCCAGCGTGAAGACAGTTGGAAAAATGAGCTGGCAAAGCTCGTGGCACAGCGCGAGTTTTATGAATTGCCAGTAAACCATGCAGTAAAGCGCTCTTGTGCAGACTGATTGATTGTACGTGTGTCTGTTTATGTGTGTCTGTGGTTTGGTGCGATCGTCCGTGTGTGAACGCAGAGGATTGTGTTGCTGTTGATGTCATATCCAATAAATATGGGTTTGCACAATAATGACCTCATCATCTTCTGTTTGCGCTTCCCAGTGCCACACGGACCACGCAGGAGACGTACAATGGCAAAGTCCACCTATCCAACAGTAATTGCCCCGTCATAATGTACCGCTGTAGATCTAGTCCAGACTGCTGGCAGGCCACTTACACGCTGACTTGTTTCCATGCAATTTGAGTTAACCAAGAAATGAGGTAACGGCATTGCTAATGGGGGTAAATGATGAGCATTGTAACTGGGCTTGCCTAGAAGGTCTGATTACCACATTTGACTATAGATTATTCATAAGGAGACAAAAGCAGGCTCGGAGAGAGCACTGGACTTTGAGCACGTCTCTGTTTTGGGTCCCTAGCTGCCCTGCAGGGCCACACAGTGCATTGTTAACCACAACCCTCTCTGTGTGTGTGGACGTCAAGTCCTTGGCACTTTTATTTGAGTTCCTGTCCAAAGTTCTAGCGCTGCGGGTGACGCCAGCCCTGCCTCGGTCACACGGGTGTCCGGAGTTGCTCATTTACGCTCTTTGTGAAAAATCCTACTGTGTACATAACATCAAGGCTTGACTTTGTTGTGTTGTGTTGGCTGCAGGGTAAAATCGTAGTTGGACAAAAGGGAAAAACAACAACAAAACTAATGTTTATGTATCAAGGAATGTTTTTGCTTTAATGTGTTCAGCATATTCAGTATATCCATTATGTTCAGGTGCATCTCTTCATATCACCACTAGATAATAAAATTATTTATGCCAAATAATTATTATAAACAAATCTAGCATCCACAGTAAATCAATGAATTGAGATTACAGGATGGCTTCAAACGGATTTAATGCAATGCAGTGCAATAAAAAAATAAATAAAACAAAACAAAACAACATAAAATAAAATAAGTGTTTTCTTACCAAGATCTGATTTAAAAAATAATGCATGGCAAAAAAATAAAAAAAATATATAATATATATATGAATTGAGACATGATGGCTTTAATCTGATTTTCTAAATAAATAAATATTTAAGTAAATAAATAAATGAAAATGTTTTCTTTTCAAAACACCATCAGATTATAGATAGATAGATAGATAGATAGATAGATAGATAGATAGATAGATAGATAGATAGATAGATAGATAGATAGATAGATAGATAGATAGATAGATAGATAGACAAGACAGACAGACAGAACGAAAGAACGACAGATAGATAGATAGATAGATAGATAGATAGATAGATAGATAGATAGATAGATAGATAGATAGATAGATAGATAGATAGATAGATAGATAGATAGATAGATAGATAGATAGATAGACAAGACAGACAGACAGAACGAAAGAACGACAGATAGATAGATAGATAGATAGATAGATAGATAGATAGATAGATAGATAGATAGATAGATAGATAGATAGATAGATAGATAGATAGATAGATAGATAGACTGATATGCATCCAAATAAAATAAAATAAAATGTTTTCATAGCAAGATCTGATAAAAAAATAATATATGCCGATTAAAAACAAATCCACTTGTGAATGAATGAATCAAGAGTACAGAATAGGTTTAACTGGATTTTAATAAATAAATAAAGTAATTAATTAACCGTTTTCCTTTCATATCACCATCAGATAATGTATAAACAAGCCAATTATTATAAACAATGCATCCACACTGAATGAAATAAATTACAATATGGTTTCAAACTGAATTCTAGCTAAATAAAATGAAATGATAAAATAAAATATGTTTTAATATCAAGATCAGATAAAAAAATAAACAAATCCACTTATATGAAGAATGAATCAAGACTACAGCATGGGTTTAATCTGATTTACTAAATAAATAAACAAATGAACGAGAGAGTGAGTGAAAGTGTTTTCTTTTCATATCACCATCAGATAAAAAAAAATATATATATGCTGAGAAAAACACTGAGATGATGGTTTCAAATGGATTTTCATTTAATTAATTCATAAATAAATAAATGAAAATCATATTGACAAAATAATCATAACGTGCACAACACATTTATTAAATGCAGCAATTGTGAGCACAAATATTTAAAATACTAAAATATTGCAATTAAAATATTCATATTAATATTACAGTTTTATTATAAAAAGAAATTAAAGCTCGTGTGAACACAGATAAAATATGAAAGAGGGTTATCGTGATGAGAGAGATTTTGATATTACCTCTTAATATATAATCATATCCCACATTGATATATCAGGAATAACAATAAACCAAGTAACCCTTTTGGCAGAAACTATGGTTAACATATTTTGTGGCAAACAAGAAATTTAGATGTACATTTTTTAAAGCGGAGAGAACCGAATGTAATGATATGTGGTGACTGATTGTGCCAAAAACAACCAGGATTAAGCACGCTAAATTCATTTGGCTAATAATAAACGTCAAGGCTGACAGTGAGCGTTGTGTGAGGTGAGTGCTGTGGAGTCACCGGGCTGTTTTGGGGTAGCACGTCCCGTACAGTAAAGTGTTGACCTCGCAGGGATCCACAGGGGAGCTAGTGTCCCTGGATCCAGCACTTCTCTCTAATGCAGCCTGACAGCATGAGAGCAGGGCTTGTGCTCCCTGTGCCGAACTTTCTAATTGCCACTGCGACAGAAGGGGCAGCACAGAGCATGTCTGTGTTCCCAGCAGGTCAGGCATGCTGGAGACGCTCAGTCGAAGACAGATTCATCACTCAGGTGGTGCAGGCCAGGCCTAGGCCACACATAGAGCACAGCATTCATCAGCTCTTGGCTTCTGGGGAGGAGGAGACCCAGTGTGATGCCTGGGGTCTGTAAGCGAAAGCCAGAAAACCCCACACAGACTTTTTGAGTGTCCTGAGGTTGCACATGCATACAATAAATGTGTTCGACACTTTCTACGGTTGACAGAGGCACGTGCCCCATCAGATTGGGCCAAGTGGATTTTAAAAGCAACTTCCAAAATAAATGTTTGAATATTTGACTATTAAGCATGATTAAGGTACAAAGTGTTTGTTTAAAACTCTGTGACAGAAATCGCACATTCACATTTCTAAATGTCTTCACTCCAGTCAAGTCACACCTTCTGCAGATCATTTGCTTAATCCTCATGCTGTGTTCCGGTCATTTTGACCTGGAGAGGATTTTCTTTCTCCTGAAAGTGCTAGCTAATGTCATTGCATTGGACTGAAATTTACTGAATTACTAACACAGGGAGAATTTGGAGAATTTGGATTACTTTTGTAGTTGTTAAAGGATTTTTCCCCTATCTTGTTACACTTGTGGTATTCATGGTAAAAAAAATAAAAATATGACCTGCTTTTAAATCTCACATTATGCTATATTATCTTGGATTCATTTTATTATTATTTTTTTATTATTATTATTATTAGTTTTCTTTCAGTTAGCACAGGTTTTGTATTTCTCTTTGTAACTGATTGGTCGTGGGCGTATGCACCTCAGTTTATTTAAAGAAGCATATTAATTTTAAGGATAATTTCTGCAATTGTTACTTAAAAACTGAGGTGCATAAGCTCAGATCAGTGAGGCCTACGGTCAATCAATTCCAAAACCAAAACAAAACAAAAAAAAACATGCCAGGACAGAATTTAAACGCCGTTCACAAAACAAAACAAAAAAACATTACATGCAGGGTCAGAAATTAAACCCCATTTTCCTTTCACAAACAAAACAAAACCTTACATGCCAGGCCATAATTTCAATGCCATTCCCCTTTCAATTTTTTAGGAAATTCAAACAATAAATGCCGTTTTGCGGCTCTTTAATGTGTCATGACAGATAGCGCATCAGTCCTAGCAGCATGTGAACCGATCGTCTCTTCCGCTTTACTAGTTATAACACAAAATCAACATAAATGAACATCAGAAGGTATTGTTTCAACTGTGGAAAGACGTCAATGCACATCATTTTTCATTTGTCAGACAAAATGTCAGATTCAGTGTTATGATTGGTCAAATCGCCTGTCAATCAAACTCCCAGCAAAGGGTCAATTGGTGACCTGTAACTTGTAATGAAGTCATTTTCGCTCTAAGGCATCAGGACTTTTATTATTCAAATATTTTTATTGATTTTCATTATTATACAACAATCTCAGCCACACAAACATATACAACATTCTTCTTAAATCACATATTTCACACCAAAACATAACTACAAACAACAAACACATACAACAAACACAAACAGAAATAAATAAAAAAAACAGATATCAGGGTCAGATATGATCAATTATGAAATAGTGTCTCATAAGTAAGATAAAAAAGGGCTGCCAGACCCTATTGAACTTTCCAGAAGAGCCTCGGATAGTATACTTCAGGTGCTCAAGTTTAAGATAAGACATCACCTCTACTACCCAGTGTTTGTGAGCTGGTGGTCTTGCCTTTTTCCAACTGAGAAGAATTAGGTGCCTAGCCAATAATGAGGAAAAGGCAATCATTTCTACCTGATTAGCTGATAGGTGCACTTATTCTGGCAGTACACCAAAAATGGAAGTCAAGGGATTAGGGTCCATGTCTTTATCACATGTAGATTAAAATGTTCTGAAGATGTCTATCCAAAAACTTTTTAATCTGGGGAATCCCCAAAACATAATGGCTCAGGTTAGGTATCTGTACTTTTACTCAAATATGGTTTTAGGTACTCTTTGCACCTCTGTATAAAAGTAATTAGTATACTGCTTAGCAGTAGCTGTTGTGGTGTAGGCACACTCAATCTGTAAAAATAGGGCACAATATACAATTTGAAGGAATTTTTCCGTATTTATTTTTTACAGGTGTTTTACCAGTTTTTTAATTATACACTTCATTGCATCGTGTTTTATAGAGTTAGCAGAAATGGAAAATTAAAATGGAAAATTAATGGATAATGTTGTGTGTAATGAGCTGTCAATACTTTTTCTGTTATTTTACAGATTTATTTTTTATAGTTGTTGCTTTCCCCCAGATTTGAACCGTTAGTGCTGGTCCAAACCACTACTTACTATCCCATCTTATGTAAAGAAGCAAGCAGTTTTTCAATCCTTTAGACATGTGTGTTTTTGTTTCATTCTGATCTGTATGTTCCAGTGCAGAAGGGAACAGAGCGCTGGGCCCGTGGCAAAAGGTGTCCTCCAAATCATCCAAGTTATGAAATCCTCGGCTACTGCCAGGGTGTAAAAACTATCCTGTTGACAGACGGACAACGCATTCCTCTGGCCTGAGCTGTGCGCCACCCCAGTGTTTGGAGGAGAGGCTTGCGTTTTTGCACATACATGCCTCATTTCTGTGAGTGGCCACTGAACACGTACACCTACTAAAGGGCCATTTTGCTTCCAGAGGCAGATCGCAGACTTCACTGCAGCGAGCGCAGAATCAGGCTCAGCTATGTGAAATATGCCCAGCAGGGACAAGGATTGATTGCAGCAGGCTGAAGGGTGTTGGATCCTCACCTTTCCGCCATACACAACATTCTCCACAGCCAGGCGAGTGAAATGCCAGCCTGACAGCGCTAGCCCCAGAGTGACCAGTTGTTCATACGCTAACTAGGTCATACAAGTAAACACATATACTCAAATAATGTAAATTACACTGACAAACCTATGATTTACAACACCAAGTGCACGCAGGGGAAAAAGTTACATGAAAATGTACACTGTCTTACATTCAAAGTCAACAAAGTGTAGTTAGTGATGCTTATTAACACAATAATTGAACAAAGCCCTAACTAATATATGCTTTGGACATGAATGATACATAAAATATTAATATATATATAAAAAAATAATAATATATCAATGTAAAGCCTGACAATCTATTCAACTAAATGTTTTTTTTTAATTGAACCATTTATTAAACCTTTAGACAAAAAAAACATATATATACACATACTGTATGTGTGTGATAATAAACTAATTTATATACTGTATATGTGTGTGTGTGTGTGTGTGTGTGTGTGTGTGTGTGTGTGTGTGTGTGTGTGTGTGTGTGTGTGTAATAATAAACTAATACACATATATATATATATATATATATATATATATATATATATATATATATATAAACATTTTATTTTGAGGCCCAAAATGAGCAAAAAAGTTTTACCAGAGAAGAACTGCTGAATATTCGGCACAAAATCTCCTACCAGTTTTCGATTATTCGGATGTTTTGCATAGTCGGCTGCACTACGGCCGGCGCACTCGTGAAGCTCAAAGAGCGCGGATTTCGAATGCCGTTGCCTAGCATCCATCTGACAAATCTCCGCTCTCTACCCAACAAAATGGACGAACTCTTTCTGCTCTCCCGGACAAATAAGGATTTTTCGAACTCTGCTGCTCTGTGTTTCACAGAAACCTGGCTGAACGACGACATTCCAGCGCGCTTCATCTCCCGAGCTTTCAGCTGTTTAGAGCGGACCACGACTCAAAATCAATGGGGAAATCGCATGGCAGTGGGACATGCTTCTACATCAATGAGAGGTGGTGTACAGATGTAACAGTGTTAAAGAAGATGTGCTGTTCAGATCTAGAAGCTCTCTTCATTAACTGTAAGCCTTTCTGTTGGCCACGGGAGTTTTGCTCATTCATTCTCGTGAGTGTTTACATTCCTCCGCAAGCACACGTGAGCTCAGCTTTACAGAAACAGGCTGATCTGATCACAGACACAGAACAACAACACCCAGACTCTGTTTTAATCATTCATGGGGACTTTAATCAAGCAAATCTCTCATGTGAACTGTCAAAATACAGACAGCATGTTACATGTCCCACCAGAGACAGTAATATATTGGATCACTGTTACACCACAATAAAGAATGCATATCAGTCTGTTCCATGGGCAGCTTTGGGGCTCTCTGGTCACTGCCTGGTTCATCTTATACCAACCTACAGGCAAAAACTTAAATCTGCTAAACCTGTAGTAATGACTGTAAAAAGATGGACCAACGAGACAGAGCGGGTTTTACAAGCCTGTCTCGACCTTACTGATTGGAGTGTTTATGAAGCTGCTACCACCAATCTTGACGAGCTCACAGAGACTGTAACTTCATATATCAGTTACTGTGAGGATTTATGCATTCCCACTAGGACTTATGTAACATTCAACAATGATAAGCCATGGTTTACAGCAAAACTCAGACACCTTCGTCAGGCCAAAGAAGATGCTTACAGGAATGGGAATAGAGTCTTGTACAATCAGGCCAGGAACACACTGAATAAGGCGATTAGAGTGGCTAAAAGGACCCTATGTTAAAAAGCTGGAAGATCAGTTCACTTCCAATGACTCCGCTTCAGTGTGGAAAGGCTTGAAAGCCATCACCAAGTACAGGACACCATCCCCCAGCACTGAGGTGAATCAACAACTTGCTGAGGACCTGAATGAGTTTTACTGTAGATTTGAAACCCCCCACACCCGTCCTGACCATCTCTCTACACAACCGTTAACATCTCCAGCAACCCCCCTCTCCCCCGCTCCTGTACTTCAGATCAATGAAGATGATGTGTGGCAGGTCTTCAGGAAGAATAAGAGAAGGAAGGCACCAGGCCCAGACGGTGTGGCACCAGCCTGTCTGAAAACCTGTGCTGACCAGCTGGCCCCCATCTTCACACAGATCTTCAATAGATCACTGGAGTTCTGCTTCAAATGCTGTTCCAAAGAAACCCAAAATAACAGGACTTAATGACTACAGACCTGTGGCTCTAACATCTGTCATCTTGAAGTCATTTGAAACTGGTTCTGGCTTATCTGAAGGACATCGCTGGACCATTACTGGACCCCCTGCAGTTTGCTTACCGAGCAAACAGGTCCGTGGATGATGGAGTCAACATGGGACTGCATTACATCCTGCAACACCTGGACAAATCAGGGCCTTATGTGAGGATCCTGTTTGTGGACTTCAATTCGGCTTTCAACACCATCATCCCTACACTCCTCCAGACCAAACTAACCCAGCTCTCTGTCCCTAGCTCTATCTGTCAGTGGATCCCCAGCTTTCTGACAGATAGGCAGCAACTAGTGAGACTGGGGAGATTCACGTCAAACAGCTGCTCCACCAACACTGGTGCGCCTCAGGGATGTGTTCTCTCCCCACTGCTCTTCTCCCTGGACACCAACGACTGCACCTCTAAAAACCCCTCTGTCAAGCTCCTGAAGTTTACAGACAACACCACACTCATCGGCCTCTTCCAGGATGGTGACGAGTCTGCCTACAGACAGGGGGTTAACAAGCTGGCTGTCTGGTACAGTCTCAACAACCTGGAGCTCAACACACTCAAAACAGTGGAGATGGTCGTGGACTTCAGGAGAAACCCCCCTGCACTCCCCCCACTCACCATCATGAACAGCACTGTGGCTGCAGTGGAGACATTTAAGTTCCTGGGATCCATCATCTCTCAGGACCTGAATTGGGACACTCACATCAACTCCACTGTAAAAAAAAGTCCCAGCAGAGGCTGTACTTCCTTCGCCAGCTGAGGAAGTTTAACCTGCCACAGGAGCTGCTGAAACAGTTCTACTCAGCCGTCATTGAGTCTGTCCTGTGCACTTCAATAACTGTCTGGTTTGGCTCAACTACAAAATCAGGGATCAGAAGACTACAGAGAACGGTTCTGACTGCTGAACGGATTATCGGTGCCTCCCTGCCCCCCCTTCAAGAACTGTATGCATCCAGAGTGAGGAAAAGGACTCGGAAAATCCCTCTGGATCCCTGACATCCAAGTCATCCCCTTCTTGAACTTTTAAAAGTTAAATGTTAAATCATTTATGTTTCAAATTATTATTATTATTATTATTAGTTTTTTTTCTATTTTTCTGTTTATTTATATTTATATATGTGTATTTTTTATTCTCATCTTATTTTTATTGTCTGTGTATCGTTGTTGTCTCTGTAAACTGCTTTAACAGAAAAGCTTTTTAAAGCTTATGACACTAAAACAAATTCCTTGTATGCGCAAGCATACTTGGCAGTAAATGCTCTTTCTGATACTGATTCTGAAAATTTTACATTTGGTGCAGTTGCTAGTCAAAAAAATAAGATGAAATTGTGATAGCTTGAAATGTAAATCAACAACATCTTTATAACAGTATAGCTGACTACTTACAAAAATGCATATAAATATCAGTTGTCACTCTTTATCTCCCAATAATGTTTATTAAGCTATTTGAATGCTCAGTTTTATGATCAAAGCTCTGTAGTTTTTATTGTGGTGGCAAAACATATAATGCAAAGCAATACAATGATCGTGAGAGATGAACAGATAAAAGCCTGATGAGCATATCTGATACTCATTTTTTTAACATGATTTTTCTAAAACAAACAAACAAAAAAAGATGGTGCAAGATAACCAAGTAAATGTAAGTTATTGTAGTTGCTTCAATCCAGTAAGTGTTCATCTTGAAATATTACTAAAAGTAAAAAATCAGATTTCACAGTAAAAAGAACCATATGTGAACCATAACCAGAAGGGGGATGTTTTTACAATTATACTAAAAGGGCTTTACAGCCATGTCACCCTGTAGCCCACGACTGGTTACTCACTGAAGCTAAGCAGGGTTGAGCCTGGTCAGTATCTGGATGGGAGACCTCCTGGGAAAACTAGGTTGCTGTCGGAAGAGGTGTTAGTGAGACCAACAGGGGGTGCTCACCCTGTGGTCTGTGTGGGTCCTAGCGCTCCAGTATAGTGATGGGGACACTATACTGTAAAAAGCACCATCCTTCGGATGAGACGTTAAACCAAGGTCCTGACTCTCTGTAGTCATTAAAAATCCCAGGATGTCTTTCAAAAAGAATAGAGGTGTGACCTCGGCATCCTGGCCAAATTCGCCCATTGGTCTCTGACCATCATGGCCTCCTAACAATCCCCATATCTGCTGACTGGCTTCATCACTCTGTCTCCTCTCCACCAATAAGCTGGTGTGTGGTGGGCGTTCTGGTGCACTATGGCTGCCGTTGCATCATCCAGGTGGATACTGCACACTGGTGGTGGATGAGGAGACCCCCCGCCCCTCCCACACAATGCCAAAAGCGTTTTGAGTGCCTAGAAAAGCGCTATATACATGTAAGGAATTATTATTATTTTACTAAAAAGTCTTGCTAAAAAGTCTAAACTATCAACAGGTTTTTCAGCAGAATTTTGATTATGTTGATAATTTAGAGGCCTTAGAAATTTAATAAATATGGTACAGTAGGCTTTATAGGGTTAATATTTAATATGTATTTTTGACATTTCACTGATTATGTTACAAAAAAAGTGTGTCAACATACAAAAACATGATGATGATTATGAACAAAACATAATAAATCTGCTAAAAAAATCATTACACTTTAAAATCACATTTATTAAACAAAATCCGATTTGCTATGCTCTCGGGGGGTCTCAGTGGTTTTCTGGCTGATTGAGTACTTATCCATGATTCAGTGATGCTGCACTTAAGAGGGTCAAAGGTCACGACCAGCATGACAGAGAGGTCCTTGTGTGCGAGAAGCAGGCGCTAATTAGTTCCTCTCTGCTCTGTTTGTGAGATCATGGCATTTTATGTGAAAACGGACAATGGCTATAATTAGGAGACAACGGGGCAGAGAGCAGTATATGCACATACTCTCCGCCTACGACAAACCCATTGTACGGAAGAGTCTGGAAAGGACAGCAAGCAAAAAGACGACAAAAGACAAATGAACAAGCAAAAAAGAGGACCCTAAGTGTCCTCATTTGATAATGATTTCCCATGTGTAAAAACCTTGGGCTCGAGAATGGGTGTTTTGTGCGACGGCACAAAGCAAGCACATGGACCGGTGGAGGAAGTTGGAAAGGAGAGAGAGTGAGTTGTGGTAAACCTCACTGTTTGGTGTGAGAGAGCATGGGAAATGCGTGGGACCAAACACGGCCCTGGTAAGTGGTTCTGGCCTGTCACTTTGGGGCTCGTCCAAATCTGACACAGAAGGGGAACCAAAGTCCAGCAGAGTGCCTGACCGGCCACTCATCTTCTCCGCTAGCCCAAAGCAGACGCTCCTTGACATTTATGGTTTTCATCCCATAACTCATAGGCATTAACATTTCCCAAAAATGTATGAAATGGAGCAAGTCTTCCTGTATTCCCGCCCTGCGCAAGGTAACTCACACCACCCACCGCCGAGGACAATAAAAAGTCTTCCCTTAGGCTGAGGAAGCTCTCTGCCATAATGATTGCTTACAGCTCAAGTCGAACCTTGACCAAGGTCATTTTTAAGATATATTTACTATTTGATGTTGAAGGTGGCAATGGCAACGGCTAAAGAAATGCCAGAAGGAATGAACTTTTCCTTCAAGACAGGTACTGACAGGTTTGACACACCTGGAAAATTGATCTTAATTAGAATGAAAAGCAAAAGTCACTAAGAATTCATTTTATAGAGGTGTATCTTTATAGTTGAAACTTCGATCCAGTGTAAGGATAACACTAAATGATATATATATATGAAGAGTTTATTTGCAAAAACAGATAACTCCGTTTTAATTAATTTTCATGAATCATGTTTTTTGTGTTATCATGTTTATTGTTTATTATATCTACAAAACAACAAACAGATATATTGATTTGTAAAGGTTTAAGAAATAAAGTGCTTAGTGAACGTAGAAAAGCAAAGTCATTTTATTTCATGTAGTTGTTTGCTGAATCTTAGGGCAATAGCTCACTTCTTTGGAAACATATGAATAAATTAACCAATCAGAAATTTAGTCAAAGTAAAGGCATATCAAAGCTGAATATAAATGGAAAGGTTAACACTGATGCTTTGGAAATTGCAAATAAATTTAATACTTTTTTTGTTAAATCAGTAGAAGGACTTGCAACAAATTTCGGTAACACTTTATTTTAGGGTCTCTTAACTAGTTGCTTATTAGCATGCATATTACTAGAATATTAGCCATTTATTAGTACTAATTAAGCACATATTAATGCCTTATTGTACATGACCTTATTCTACATCCCTAATCCTACCCAATACCTAAACTTAACAACTACCTTACTAGCTATTAATAAACAGCAAATTGGGAATTTATTGAGGGAAAAGTTGTAGTTAATGGTGAATAAGTGTTCCCTATTCTAAAGTGTTACCCAAATTTCAATTCTGTTTGTTTAACATATGATGTAGTAAGAAATTCATCATCTTTTTATATTTCACAGGTTGACAAAGATAAAATCGGTAAAATTATTAATCAGTTAAGCAGTTCAAAAGCTAAAGATATATTTGGTTTAGATGCTTCTTTTATAAAAAAAAATATAGTGCAACGTTGGTAAGCCCAATAGCTCATTTGTTAAATTTATGTTTTAAAAGTGGTGAGTTTCCACAAAATTTTAAAACAGCTGTGGTGGCCCCCGTTTTTAAGTCTGGGGTGACTGATGAGGTGTGTAAGTATAGACCCATCTCAATTGTTCCAGTAATTTCCAAAGTTTTAGAAAAGTTAGTGGTTGAACAATTAATGAATTATTTGGGGAAAAAAATCATCTGCTGAACCCTAAGCAATTTGGATTTCGGCCAAAGTATTCAACAGAAATGGCTATATGTCATTTTATAGATAACATAAAAAATAGTTTGGATCAAGGAAAAGTAGTGGGAGCAGTATTTTTAGTCTTTAAAAAGGCTTTTGATTCTGTGAATCATGTAGTACTCATAAATGAATTGAAACAAATGAACTTTTCTCAACAAGCTCTAAACTGGTTCAAATCATACATGGATGGGTAGACAGCAATGTGTTAAAATTAATGGTGTGAAGTCATCACTTCAAAAAATGCAAACTAGGTGTACCACAAGGTTCAATATTAGGTCCGTTGCTCTTCTGTTTGTATATAAATGATTTAACCTGAAAGCTGCAAGGAGGTTGATTGTCAAATGTATGCAGATGACAGAATTATTTATGTAACATCAGAAACTTCTCATCTGGCTGGTGAAATGTTAACCAGGTAACCGGTCTGTATTTCCCAGAGGCTGCAGAATAACGATTTAACTTTAAATCACAACAAAACAATGTTTCAATGTGTTTTTCATTAAAGAACACAGCACTGGATGTATTTAAAATCAAAAGTGACCAAAAGGAAATCAAGGAAGTGAGTGAATTTAAATATTTATGTGTTATAATCGACTCTAAGCTTACGCTTGATGCCCATATTAAGAAAATGTCTAAGACTATTAAGACAAATTTGAACTGTTTTCGTACGATAAGACCATGTATATCTCTTAAAGCAGCTCAAGTGTTTATGCATGCTATGATATTATCACATATGACCTTGTGTGATACTTTGGGGTAAAGCTTCTCAATCAGTTGTTAAGCCTGTGATGTCACTGTACAAACAAACTTTAAAAGTAATGGAGAAACCAATGAAATGGCATCATTGTCAAATTCTTCAAAAGTATAATTTGTTAAGTTTTGATCATCTTTTAAAGTTTTCATTTATAAAAACAGTATTTGAGTGTATACATGGCCTTGCCCCCAATATAGTCTGTCAGTTGATATAAAAACTCAGTAGTGATGGGGCAAAGACAAGAGGGGCAGTAAGTGGGAATTTTTATATGATTTTGTGTAAAAGCCTAACCAGGGACAAGGGCTGCAAACTAGCTTTATTCTATATGCCCTATGTACACGGCATTGTGTGTAACAATGCCTAGTGTATTGTCCCTGTTAAATAAACAAACAAATAAATAAATAAATTGTGATTTATTGTGTTAGTTAGCTGTGTTTTGTTTTAGTTAATATTTAATCAAAACAACCCAACTGCAGTTAGATTGATATCAACTGGAATGCAGGATAAAAAAAAACATGATTTTTGAGTTAATCTGTTTTTGCAAATATATATATATATATATAAGCCTGTATGGGACTAAGACAAAGAGATGGTTTAAGGAAGAGTTTGTGATGAGGGAAATAAATGGTTTAAATGCAGCCACCAGGGGGCAAAATTATTTCATTTACAATAAACTGCTACATTTCGTGACCCTTTAATCTATAATGTCAATATTCTATTGTTTTCCGTGTGCTCTGCCTTTTAGAAATACAAGAATGATACATTTTAACAGTACAGACGCGCTGACCGATGAGCATAAAGTTCTTCCTAACAGCGAGATTCATCCCAAAACATGTCTGTTTACACTGAAAAGTAGAGCTGACCACCAAAACCAAGCCAGGAATTTTCCTCAAAAGCGTTTTGCTGAACATTAAATCAAAAAGAAACATTTCAACACCTTCAGTGTATTTTTTTCTGTTGGGATTTAGTGGCACACTCGACCCAAAGCGGACTAATCTGGCCTCACTAAAAAATGAGTTAACCAGTCGTTCACAGACTTGTTTTTTACTTCATTAATTCAGCTACTGGACTATTGCTATTCATTCACTGACTCCATTGACTGCAGCTATTTTGAATTCCTCTCACCCCTTGAAGTATTTTGTTATCCTACGTGATAATGACACTGAAGATTACAAAGAGTGAAGCCAAACCATTAGAAATCAGAAAAGCTGGTTGCAATAATTTATGGCAAGCCATTAACAAAACACGGAGCGCTCTGGAGTGGATGAACAAAGTATAAATAGATCTCTCAGAGCACAACAACTGAATGCTTCATCAGAAATGTTTGGCATTACATCACTGCCTGTGTGAGAGAGACTCTGGAGTTACCCGACGCTCTCTGAGCCAGCTATTATGGTTTGTACTAATGTTCTGGTTTTAAAATCCAAACATTCTCAAAGCTGTTATTTGCTCTCCCTTTTTCCTTTTGCTCAGAAATTCTGTCTCTCTTTCAGCAAAGTGCCTCTGTCTATGGTGAGGAGAGACAGATTTCACAAGGCCTGCTACTGTGTTCGAGGCTCATGGGACCGTTTTGTGGCAGAAATCGGTGTAATGTTCCTTGTGTGCATGCGGCTGGACACACATACTCACATGTGCATAAGAACCGGGAGTGTATAGAGTGATATTTATGGAAATATTACATCTCGTCTGGCTTTTGTAGGATGGACTGTCATTAAAAACCTTTAATTCAATGTCAACTCCCTCTATTTAGTGAAGAGCACAATAGGTCACGTCAAACTTGATTTTTTTCATCTGTGTGATATGGATTGTTTTGCAGCATGGTGAAAGGTACACAAAACTAAAACCAAAATGCCTTTATTAAGCCTGACAAATATACTGTGTAAAGAATTCTTGAAACAAAGGCAAAAGGAGTCTCATACCACTAACAATTAATATACAGCTGCGATTGTCAACACTAGCAGACCCATTGGCACATCTGACGACTGTAGTGAAAAACAGACCCTCTGATTAAGCTCTACGTAATGCTTTGATCCCAGTCCTTGCATTCAAATGCACAGACTTCAAATAGAACGAGTGTTTCTTGTGCATGGTATTGACATGTATGTATGTATGTATGTATTTAAAGCTGAGATTTTATGTTCTCATTATCACACACATGCACATGCACTCAACAAGATCCATTAGTCCTGAAACTATAAACTCACCTGATGATAAACAAACCTAAACGGCATGCCATAAACGTGAGAGTGCGAACATGAACAAACAATATTCACTTTTATATTTATCTATCGTCAGTCATTCGTTGCATGTGCAGTGAATAACCAAAACCAAATGTTAAATATTTGACAAATTATGCGTGCCGAAGTGTGCTATAAGTAGAAATGTCCTTGAGGAAATTCCAGAGCAAAAACAACTGGTTGAAATATCTAAAAAGTATATTACATGACTTGATTTTTGTGTTCTCGCTGGTTAAAAGCACTGTAATTTAAGATTTTGAAAGGTGGTTGATTCTCAAGGCAGCAGCTCAAAAGATGATTTAATGCCGTTTGAGAGGAAATTCTAAGATTTTGTATTTTGTTCTGTCCTGAAAACCACAAAATGAGCACTGGAAACTAATAACACCGTGTTACCATCATATAATAGCCACCAATGTCCTCATCTCTAACTGCACTTTAACACAATTATTTCTGAATGTAGAATGGAACAGAAAAGAACACCATGTGAATGTAATGATCTCGGTATTTCAAGCCATTCTAAGGTAATATAAAGTGAAATATAAAGGACAGTTTCTAAGGGTAGATGCCATATTCAATTTTCACAAATGAAAATGTGGCTTTGAGGGATTGAAGTAGTCTACGATGTCTTCAGTAGGTTAGATCTTAAAGGGATATTTGACCCAAAAATAAAAATCTGCTGAAAACTGATTCACCCTCAGGCCATCCAAGATGAGTTTGTTTCTTCATCAGATTTGGAGAAATGTAGCATTGCATCACTTGCTCACCAATGGATCTTCTGCAGTGAATGGGTGCCGTCACAATGAGAGTCCATGAGAGTCCACACCACTCCAGTCCATCAATTAACATCTTGTGAAGTGAAATGCTGCTTGTTTGTAATAAATTCATCATTAAAGAATTTTAGCCAAGATGTTTTCACTTGTAAATGGTGCTTGATATGTTCATATTTCGCTCCTGATTCAGACCAGATGACTTTATTATCAATAGATGACTCATTTAGTTAAGTTAAAAATGTCTTGATGGATTTGTTTCTTACAAACATGCAGCTTTTCGCTTCATTCTGACGGCACCCATTCACTGCAGCAGATTCATTGGTGAGCAAGTGATGTAATGCTACATTTCTCCAAATCTGTTCTGATGAACAAAACAAACTCATCTACATCTCGGATGACCATTTCATTAACTATTGAACTATTGCTTTTCCCCAAGACTATAAATTCTGTCATCATTTAGGTACCATCACGTCATTCCAAAATGTGTTTCTCCTATGGAACACAAAATAAGATATTTTTAAGAATGTCATGGTATGTAATGGTAACCAAATAGTTTTGGATACCATTAACTTCCATTGAATGGACAAAAAAAAACGCAATTTTCAGAATATCTACTTTTGTGTTAAAGAGGGTGACTAAATGATGACAGAATTTTTATTTTAGTTTCACGTTTTATGGTTTTATGTTATTATAAAATCATTCTGTCATTTGAATATAAACCAATGACAGTCCATGTTTCCCATTTGCACGTCTATGTTCACAATTCAGCGTGATCTCGAGTAACTATCCATTTACAAAGTAACCTTAGAACATCCTAAAACCTATTAAATACCCAAAGCAAAAGGTGACAAGTGATTTAATTTCCGAGGTCATCTCAATTCTACTCTGCTATTTTTAGGGCCAGTTAAATATATGCTGGAATTCGCCTTCGCATTTCTCGTGGTGAGCCAACCGCATGCATGTGGGAAATCAAACGTTATTACAGCAATTCAGAGCTGCTGGAGAGAGAAACAGAGGGACCGGACATTTGAGCTGTCATTCCACGCGCGAGGGATTCAGCACGGCGGGAGATAAGGAGCGCCTGGCTCCATTGGCACACCGCCGCGATGCCTGTTGAATGCCAGTCATTGCTGAAGCCCCAGGCCGAGCTCGGGTGTTTATGCACGGGTGACTGTGGAACCGGCAAGCGTCCCGGTTAGCTCCATCCAAAACCATCTCGCCTGTGCACATCTGCCTCTGTAGCCGCTGAAAATTTGAAGCCTGTGTCTAATTACGTCGTTTTGGACTCGAAACATCACATCTAATTATGGCCGAAGAGTCTTCAGCAGAAGAAGCCCCGATGAGAGACAGAGCTTTCCGTGAGCCGAGAGCTCCAGTCCTGCACGACAGGTCCAGACCTCAGTCGGTCCCCCAGCACGAGTGGCTTGCGTGGGACGAGCAGCAGTTGTTTATGGTTTACTCTGTTCTCCTCAAAGCACATGTGTCACGCTCAATGGAAAAAGCGCAGATTCTATAGCAACACACACACACACACACACAGATGACTGGACACTTGGCTTTGGCCAAATATAGCTACAAACCTCAAAAAGCAAAGGCATGTAGCTAATGGAACAGAAAATGGGTTTATCTGGCTATTTTGGGTCTTAATTGTGTACTCCATATTAAACTAATCAACTGAGAGGAAATAACCAAAGGCATAAACTTAAGAGCTCATGGAAAAATATAAAGATATACAAGATATAAAACGGCTTGTGAACTTTGCAGCACGGGTTTGTCAGTCAACTAATTCGACCATCATGACCATAATCTAAACACCAAAAAGTCCTTTGTGAAGCCATAAGCAGTCACTGATAGTGGAATGCAAAAGGAGTTATTTTGTATAATGTCCCGGCTGCTCTTTTTCACAGATTGAAAGTGAATAGGGATGAAACAAATCTATTGCAAAGCTTCAGAAATGTTGTTTATGATAATTAAATTGTGCTCTTTTGTCATTGAGCGGTAAAGATATTTATTTCCTTTTGTTCAATAGAAGAAAATCACAAAAGTGGGATGCATAGGATGAAACGATAACAGATTTTTCATTTTTGGGTGAGCTATTCCTTTAACAATCTGGCATAAAATAACCAAAGTCATAAACGAATTCAACGCAGATTGTTTCATATAAATACATCAGTCAAAAGAACTTAGGAAACATTCAGTTTAGAAAATGAGATGTGCTTTGTTTAGCAGATTTGAATCCATTGCAAACTGCCTCATAAACTTTCATCCGTATCTGTTTTATGGTAAAACTAAGCTGGAAAGTAAAAAGCTTTTTTATGGTTTAATGGTGATATCAAAAGTTTCTTCGGCTCTATTACAGTTTGCAGCAGTAGGGACCTGTCTGTCATTAAAATGTCTCACCCTCTGGGTATCTTCAGAAATCATTCTCATTCCCAGCTGCATACTAAAGCACTTCTCTAAGCGAGACAAAAACCCGGCGTTCAGCAACCAGAGCACTACTCTTTAAATATTATGTGATGTGAGCTGACTTGAATCCATGACGAAATTTAATTACCCAGAATGAACCGAAAATTAAAATTCTGTCATCATTTACCAACCCGGACGTGAAACAGCAACATTTCGATGAATGATTCAGTGTTTTTTGTCCGTGCAATGTTTGCCAATGTTACCAACCTATCTTTTTTGTGTTCCGCAGACGAAAGAAAATCACACAGCTTTGGAACGACATAAAATGTAGAATTTTTTAGAGTGAACTATCACTTTAAAATGACATCATCACTCCGACCGGATGAGCATTTTAAAATAATAATAAGTCAGAGGATCAGTTCGCAGAGTCTCAAAATAAAATTCCAACGGATGCCGTTGGCTTGACATTCTCAATTTGCTTCTGATTCGCAAAAATGCGGTACCTTCGCTTAAACATCTAAACTCTGCAATGTCGAAACATTGTAATTTCAATTTGCTGGTCCGAATCATTACACAAAATGCAGGTATTTTAGGTAAATTGTTTTATTATTTTTAACATACTAATTGCAAGGCAAATTCCCTTAATTGTAACCCCAGACTCTGAAATAAACAATGCCGAAAAATGTAACCCACAATTATGGTTTTCAAAGTCCTGATGTGGTATTTGTGAAGCTTTTGCCAAGTATGTTTTCATGTTCGTCTCAAGTTACTGCCCAACATAGCTTCCCTGAATCATTCATCAGTACACAGCCCTTAATGAATATGAGTCTAAAACACTCTGCCGGTTAAGAGATATATGCATTGAATTTGGCCTGAACAATTAATTCCTGAATGTTCCAAATATAATGATATCCTTAATAAATCAACCACTGATGAATTATCCCTAAAAAGAACTGACCTGTGCTATCACCATTCATTCGCTTCCATGCAATACTGGCCAAGAGCTTCGTTTTGAAGTTATCTCAGGTCGCATTCTGAAATGTCCTCTATACATTCCCCTGGAAAGCAAAGTACATTGAAACCGCAAGACTACATCTCAACTTTTTGCTGACGCACTCCACTGATCGCCGTCATCCTGGCAGAGCTGCTGGTCTATGTATATGCAGTGCGCACTGGGACCAGTAGTGACTTTTCTCAAGAAAGTTTCTTCAGTCCAAGTGCGGTAAAGGGCACTGGGAGAAAGGTGTGCTTTGAATATGCATACAGTATGAATGCATACACACACACACACGCGCACACAGGCACACTAGGAAAAATGTATTGGCACTTTGCAAAAAGTATAATCCTAGCTGGCTGATAAAAATATCAACCACAAGAGACTGAAGAAAACAGGCCCCAGTCTAATTGCATGCAAAATAAATATGAAATTTTTCCAAGGCTGTCATGACATTGGAACTAGCTCAGTAGCATACTTGTAGTCTGCTTTATTTAGTGTCAACACTGACATTAGCTTCTAAAAACCGATATCATACAGAAGCAGACCAGGACACCAGGAACAGATGACAAATGTGAAGATTTACAAAACAGGTCTGGACTGAGTAACCTTGAATTAAAGGGTGGTAAAATTAAGGAATAGTTCAGCCAAAAAAAAATAAAAATGGTGAATATTTACTCACCCTTGGGTCAATCAAGATGTAGACGAGCTGTAGAAGAAATGTAGAAAAGATTTCACCAATGGACGCTCTGCAGTGAATGGGTGCCGTCCAAACAGCTGAGAAAAACATCACAATAATCAACAAGTAATCCACACCACTCCAGTCCATCAGTTAACATCTTGTGAAGTGCACAGCTGTGCATTTCTTATAAACAAATTCACCACTGAGGCATTTTAACTTTAAACCGTCACTTCTGGTCAAAATGACAGTCCAACATCCATAATAACGCTTCCTCCAGTGATAAAGTCCATCTCGTGTTGTTCTCTCACACCAAAATCCACCCACATATTTGTTTAGAAGTGTTTTAATTTCACTTATAAATGGTGCTTGATCTGTGCAGATTTCTCTCCTGATTCAGACCAGATCATTTTTTTCACTGGAGAAAGCAATATTATGAACAGCAGTATTATTTAAGATGTTAAAACCCACGATGGATCTGTTTTAAATTACAGTAAATTAGCTTTTGGCTTCTCAAGATGTTAAATGATGGATTGGAGTGGTGTGGATTACTTGTGAATTATTGTAATGTTTTTCTCAGCTGTTTGGACTCTCATTCTGACGGCACCCATTCACTGCAGAGCATCCATTGGTGAGCAAGTGATGAAATTTCTCCAAATCTGTTACAATGAACAAACAAACTTATCAACATTTTGGAAAGCCTTTGGAATTTTCAGCAATGTGCACAAATAATACAATAACATAGTTTTTTTTTCAAGCTATTATTGTCTTTTTTCAATCTTGCTAAATCAGTTTTACAAATATACAAGATCAAAATGACAAAATCTCTTGATTCTTGATTCTATAATTTCAGCAAGCGGTTGCATATAATGTGGTCTGTGTGATTGGTTTACAGTGCCCGTGGGTTTGAAGTACCTGCAACCTTTCCCAGTGTACCCGCAGATCGCCAAGGCTGCACTGGATGTGGGCTCGCGCCAGCACAGCAAACGGGTGGGCACGCCGCCAGTGTTGTGTTTGGCCAGATGCGTTGAATGCTCTTGGGTTAGCAGAACACCCACTTTTTTGAAGAGCGCTGGCAAGCATCTGCCAGGGTTGTCACACAGAGGGGTAATGATTTAGGGGCCCAAATTAGGCTTTACACTGTACTTCATTTGTTCCTCCATGTTTATAGATCATTTGCAACCACCATTCCCACTTCTGCAGGATCTCTGCACCTCTCTATAAGAGACCAACAACCGTCAAAACCATCACGTTTTGCCCTGATTACCGTACACAGGCTATCTTGTAAATGAACTGCAATGAGGGTCTTGAACCCAAACGTTGAGTAGCAGAAGATATATTTGTAGTTGATAGTCTTTACTCACTTTTTTATTATTTTGGACTGACATTTAAAGGGACAGAAAATTCTGTCATCATTTACTCACCCTAATGTCGTCCCGAAACCTGTATGACTATGAATATATATTGAAGAATGTCTCGCACTGCTAAAAAACACTTGTTTTCCAGTGCAAATATCTAAACATTTTTAAATCAGAATACATATATTTGAGAAGCAAAATGACACAGGATAAGAAGTCTAGTTTTCTTGAAAAATGTCTCAAAATTAAGTGAGTTTATAGTTAAAACAACAAAAAAAAGTATTTGCTTATAAGGTCAGAAAATATACTTAGTTTAAAGGGAAAACAAAATTATTTTTCTGACCCCACTGGCAAATATTTGTTCTTATTTTAAACTTGGACTCACTTAATTTTAATCAGTTTTTTAGAAAACAAGACTTAATATCTTAAGTCATTTGGCTTGATCTTGTTTTAAGAATGTTTAGACACTGTAAACTATTTTTTTTTTTTTTTTTTGCAGTGCATTAGTTTTGTGTCCCATTCTCAGAAAAAAAAAAATATGCAAATGCTAAAAGATACTAATGTAAAGATACCATGCTAATATGCAGACTTGAGGTACTAATATGCACCTTTTAGGGATAAATAAGGTACTAAGGTGTACCTTTTGGCAGGTTTTGAACCTTTTTTTGTCCAAGGTTTAAAATTCCCAGATGTTTGCGCCTACACTCACTCTAGTGTAGGTGCAAACATCTGTGAATTTTAAAAGGCTGGTTTCAGCTCCTGAAAGAAGAATTAAAGCACTCAAAACACATCCTTCCTAATTAATCTAATTCTTTTTATATCTAACTTCAAAAAAACATTTGGGATTAACTTGCAGTAGTCGTAGTACATTCTGTACTTTTTAAAGAACAAATACTTAATTCCAGACTTCTGTAAAATTCTCACCAAAGTCAAAGTGAGGGATCCGTTTCTTGAGCTGATCCACCTCAGGTAACCCCTCTCCTCTCACCCTCCCCTATTCAAATGTTATACTGGAGACTGACATAAAAGTCAGACTCAAATTTCCTCCTCAGCACTGGACAAAGTTCATTTTAGGGGAGATATTTTAATGAGTTCACACTGATCTGCATAAGCCAGCGGGATCGGGCTCTCTGCAGGGTTCCTGAGTTCCAGCGACTGTTTCTCAATCTCCACTTGAGGCGAATCATTAGATATTAAACGAATCCTCTGTGCTCTTGGCTCTTTTAAATTTCTAATGAAAATGAAACTTTGTAGTGGAGTGCACTTGCTGTGTCGGTTGCATAATATGAGATAAGGAGATTGTTGTGGCATGGGAATGTACAATGAGAACACTATTAAGCCCTATGCGCATAGCACTTGACATTGAAAAGTTAGCAATAATAACTTTAGCAATAGATGAAGTGTTTATAGTAATAATAGACGTTTTTGGCAGCAGGTGTTGTATTATTCTTTCTCTGTGCTATTTTCATGCATTATTTAATATGTTTGCATATCTTTTTCAAGTGTGCATGAATTTGGGAAGGTTACTTTTAAAATGCATTTCACTACAGATTACAGATTTTTTAAAAACACACACGTTTGTAATGTATTTCATTAGAATACACTTCATTTAAATACTTTAAATTACTTTGCAATATTAATGCAACATCAGATTTCTGCAATACTTTGTGAAGGGAAATTGCAAAAAACATAAATACATAAATAAATGAATGAATGAATAAATAAATGTATACTCAAGTAGCCAACACAATGCAGGGTGTGTAAACTTTTTTGTATGAACAGGGTAAAATGTACATATTTTTTCTTGGAAACATGCAAGTATTAGCTTCTGAAAGGTTGTACTAAATGAAAAAAAAAGATCTTTAAACAAAATAAGAAAAATGTACAAGTCATCCTGTTTAAAGGTTTACACTCCCTGTTCTTAAAGGGATAGTTCACCCCAAAATGAAAATTCTGTCATTAATTACTCACCCTCATGTCATTCCAAACCCGTAAGACCTTCTTTCATCTTCATAACACAAATTAAGATGTTTTTGATGAAATCGGAGAGCTCTCTGACCCTCCATAGACAGCAACACAACTGAAATGTTCCCAGGTCCAGAAATGTAGTAAATACATCAGTAAAACAGTCCATGTGACATCAGTGGCTCAACTTCAGTTTTGCGACGCTACGAGAATACTTTTTTTGTGCAAAGAAAACAAAAATAACAATTTACTCAACCATTCTTCTCCCCCGAGTTACGTTGTCCGGCATTTTAGAAAGTATCACAATGCATACACATGCTTTCCCCCAGAACGTAAACAACATTGATTACGTCAAATACGTTCTTAGGTACTCTTCAAAATGGTGGAAGATGGAGGGTCAGATAGGTCTCAGATTTCATCAAAAATATCTTGAAGATGAACGAAGGTCTTACGGGTTTGGAACGACATGAGGGTGAGTAATTAATGACAGAATTTTCATTTTGGGGTGAACTAAACCTTTAATGCATTGCATTTCCTTCTTGAGCCTCAGTAAATGTTTTCACCCTTTGTAATCGTTGTGTATGAGTCCCTCAATTGTCCTCAAATTCATCCAATATTGTTGGAAAGGTGTCAATGCAAAAGATGCTGGAAAAAGGATTTTTCTGAAGAACAGCGGCTAGTTTAACTGTTTAGAACAAACAAGGTGTTCACAAAGAACTATCACAAAACATGACAACAGTCGTGGGTCATCCAGATAACAACAGACAGTTAAGATTCAAGGGTATATACATTTTTGATTGGGGCAATTTTTATAATTTCAGCTATATTGTCTTATAAACAGCTACTCATATTTTGCATTTTAAATAACTAAGTCACATGCATTCGGTTACTCCCAACACTGCATGTTGTTTTTATAGCATTTTTAACAGAGTGACATTGTCATCACTGTAAGGCAGAAGTATTACAGATTTCAGTGGTTATAGAACAAATACTAGAAGTTGTTACAGCACTAGCACAGGAAAAGATAAAACTAGCAGTAGTGAAAACAAACGCAGCCGTTGTAGTAATAGTATTAGTAATGGTAGTAAAAGTAGAAGGACAAGTATTATAAATGAGTAGTTGTGGCGGTATAAATAGCAGCAGTGGTTGTAGTGGTTCTGGTGTTGTTAGTGGTCACAGGACTAAGGCCAGTGGTACCAGACCAATGTGGTGAGCTGAAACACAGTACAAGAATTTGAGGCTTAAATGTGGGCGAGACGCTGCAAAAAAACAAGTATTTTGAAGCTGTTCTTGGCAACCGTATCGACGAGCACCTTTACGGCCGCTGATGAATTATTATTTTTTTCCGTGACGACCAGGTTTACCAGACATCAACAACGCGGGAGCTTTGAGTTACATCACATAAAACTGAGTCACTGGATACGTTTAGTGCTGGAATGATGTCTTTATTTGAACTGTGAATTCTCCATAATCTCAGTAATTCCTTCATTTTAGTTTCACGCTCTCTTTACCTCTGATCCTTTGATTCGGAGTAGTTGAGGTAATGAATGCTACCCAGAAAATGCTTGCTTTGTCCTCCACTTATCCACTCAGTCGAATGCTTACATCTTGGCCTGGATATGCAGATAGTATGTGGAGCTGGGCTCCTCTTTGCCACTATCTTCTGGCACGGACTCGCTCGTGACTGAACGTGAGCCATCAGAGCCTCTACTTTGCTGCACATAAGCTGATTTTTGGAGCCTCGGGCCGGTCCTGCGGTTGGCAAAAGAAAGCCATTAATATCAACTTTGGTCTCAACGTAAAGTGAAAAATGTAGTCTGTCTATGTATGCAAAAACCTGATGGAATGAAAAGACTCACCACAAAAGGATTACACTTGGCCTAACATCCTTAAATGCCATTCATGCAAAAACATTTTGACAGCAAAAACCAAATTCCACAAGGATTTGGTTTCTACTCCTCTCCATTGTCACTCCCAGGTTTTTAAACACTCTTTCATTACCCTGTAGTCGAGCCTCTGGAGAGCAGTGGAAGAAGCCACTGAGCTCTCCAACGTTTGTTGAGAGCAAAACTAGAGCAAAAAAGCATTTTAACAAATTAACTTAATCCTATCCTGATACGAGGCAATGTGTGCAGCCCATCTATGGCCTATGGCCAGCTACCTTTTAAGGCAGCATTTTAACTATTAATGTAACCTCATAAGTGAGCGATTTGAAGCTTTCTATACAGAGTTTGATGTTAGCATGTTGACAATAAAAATATATGGCACACACAAATATTGGGTACTTTTGACTTTACTCTCACTTTTCATTAGTGCTGTCAAACGATTAATCGTGATTAATCGCATCCAAAATAAAAAATGTTGTTTACATAATATATGTGTGTGTACTGTGTATATTTATTATGTGTATATATATATATATATATATATATAAAGACACACACATACAGCATATATTTAGAAAATATTTACATGTATTTGCATGTATATATTTATATTAGTATAAATTATGTCATATATAAATATATTTAATATATAAACGTAACATATTGTTCTTAAATATATACATGCATGTGTGTGCATTTATATATACATAATAAATATACACAGTACACACACATTTATTATGTAAACAAAAACTTTTATTTTGGATGCGATTAATTGTGATTAATCGTTTGGCAGCACTACTTTTTACAGTAGATTTAATTTTTCACTGACGTCATCACATTGCATTATGGGTTTGCTTTTACCATAAAGGAAACACTTGAAGTGAGCATTTAGATTAAAATAGAGTCTCACGTGTACTCTATCTGACAAGTTTCCAATTGAGTTGGAATATACAATTTTATTTTATTTTATTTTATTATTTTATTTTATTTTTTAAATTCTTTATTTCTTTATTTATTTAGGTGCAATATTAAGTTGGAGATTTAGTACTGTTTAATGTTTTACCATCATGGTTACACTTTTCGCATGAGTTTAGTTTAAGAACAGGAATATGTTAAATGTTCTATGTTGCCTTACTCGTTTAGTAATTGCTATACTAATCTAAGCATTGTTACCAGTTAGCATGTTTAAATTTACTGAATAAACTACTTAAGTTTGCACTACTAAAAATATCTGAGTTGAGAGTACATGATCATTTTAAGTGTCATCAAAATATGAGTTACTCAAATATATTGTTACCATGAGTACAAATTAAAAATCTGAGTTCTGCTTACTAAAAATGCTGATGTAACTGATAACCTCAAATCTTATGAGTTCTGCTAACTTATTCAAGTTTACAGTGAAGTTTGTTATTTTTTAAATCCTTTGCTGATTTATAATGATCAAATTATTATTTTTAGGCAGCGGCTCTTTGCACTAAGTGTAAATAGCAATTAGATTTTTTTTACACTAAGTGCAAATAGCATTGGATTCTATTTACACTATGTTAAAATAGCAAGATTTGGTTACACTTTATTTCAATAGTCCACTTTAGACATTCTACTAACTATAAGTAACTTTGTAACTGCATGTCAACTAATTCTCATTAATTTGCAACTACATGTCTACTAACTCTCAGTAGGGTAGGTTTAGGGTTAGTAGAATAAGTTGACATATACTTGCAAAGTTTCTGATAGTCAGTATGTTGTATGTTGTGAACCCATCAAAATAAAATGTTAGAAGATATCAAGCAGACAGTCTACTAATACTCTAACGACTGCTAGTTGACACGTAGTTGCAAAGTTACTTACTGTTAGTAGAATATCTAAAGTGGACTATCAAAATAAAGTGTTAACCAAGATTTTCTGCTAGTTATACTACTTATTGCAAATAGTGGCAATTATCTGCACCTCAGTATTGTAGTACATTATAAAATAGTACGCAATAATAACGTATTGAGTGTAAATTTTAATTTAATTTTAATTCAAATTATTAAATGAATGCCACCTTATTGGGTCAATAAAGCCCTCCCTACACCTACCCTAACCCTACTCGATACTTTATTCTCAACTTTTTGATTATTTGCTTCATTTTTATTGAAAATAAATGCCTTTCCGATATTGCTATGAGATTTGAAAAGGGAAAAAAAAAGGCAAAAGGCAGGTTCGAACTCGTGTTGATCGCGTCAAAAAGCACGCACCTTACCATCTACGCCACTGAAACTGATAACAAGTGTCTTTTTTCAGTGTTGACACTCCCAATCACACGTTGGTGGGCGGAGTTAGTGTAAATAGCCTCTGCCAACAAGGAGGGCTATTTGCACTTAGTGTAAATAGAAACTCCGTTACTTTTATTAAGACAAGTTTGGCTTAAAGTGATAGTTTACCCAAAAATGTAAATACTGTCATCATTTACTCACCCTCATGTTGTTCCAAACCCATATGAGTTTCTTTCTGTTAAGCCCAAAAAAAAGATATTTAGAAGAATGTTGGTAACCAAAAAGTGGACGGTGGTCCTATCCATAGAATGGGAAAAAAATAGGCAATAGCTACCATCAACTATTTGGTTACCAAGATTCGGAGCAACTTGATGGTGAGTAACTGATAACAGAATTTTCAGAAATCCCTCAAAATAATACATTTTTAAGAATTTATTAAACTTGTCCTATAACCTAAAATTATTAACAAAAGTAGAATTGAGAATGTATTTAGACTTGTGACAAATCCTCTGTGTCAGAGACTCGTGATCACTGCTGCCTTGTGCCCATGCTGCTTTAAAATACCGCCTCCATAGGTGACTCACTACGTTTTGGAACAGATCTAGTGTGTTTATGGAGATAAATGTGATTCCAGAAAGGTTTGACAGGTTATGGCAGAGCAACACCCAGAATCTCTGCGATCGGCTCAATCAGCTGAGCTCACATCATCAGAAAGCTGTAAATACCTGCTCCAGACCAGTGTGCAAAAGTACACGTCTTTGGTGATGAGACTGTTAAATCAGGATTTATTGACCATTCAGTTGATTATGTAGAGTTTATATTTATTTGTTTTCATTTTGCCAATTCCAAAAAAATCCAGTTCTCAAAATGAAATTCTAACTCAACACTCAAAAGGTGGCCAAAAGCCAGGCGTTCTTCTTTTAATGCAATTATGGCTTTGCGGTGAAGGCGCTTAGAGGAGCAGGAGTCCCTCAAACAACAGATGGAGGAAGGCATGGCATGGAGAAGATGATGCAGGGTGTCACGGTCTGGCACCAGAGACTGGAGACCAACAATCAGCAGCTGTGACACGCACAAAACTTCAATGACCCAGAGATGTAAGCGTGACTAAAAATACCGTGAGGAAAAAAGAACTATTAATAACTCGGCTGTGAGAGGAAGGAGTGAATTACTGCAACAATGAGCCACGAGACACACACATGCACTTGGACCTTGAAGCGACTGGGGTACAAAAATTGGTACCAGCTGTCTAGCCTGCAAATATGTTGCTGTGGAAAGGCAAAAGTGTCCAAATGTGAGGAATTAATCATTTACTCATAAAATCTGGCCACTTAAGAAACCTCAGGCACTCCATGTATTTGCTTCCACGGTTCTTCTCTTTCTGCGTCGACGTTGCAGTCCAGATTTGCATGGGAACGCTGAGTGCAGCGGGAGACGTGAGAGCCGTACCACCTACATTCCAGGTGGTTTCACAGCAAGTGACACAAGCCGCTTAACACCGTTTAACCCACATCTGCAACCAGAGGGTGACGTCTGTGGCTCCTACAATAGAGTTCAGCGAACAAGATGTTGAATTTTAGGGTGTTCTGAACAGTTTGGGGTCAAGATTTTATTTATTTTTATTTTTTTTAATTAAAGTTATTCCGCAAGGACACATTAAATTGGCCAAATGTGTTAGTAAACACATGCATAATGTTATAACAGATTTCAGATAAATGCTGTTCTTTTTGAAGAATCCTGGAAAACATGTTTCCTCAAAAACATTAAGGTGCATTAAAGTTTTCAATATCGATAATATTAATAATAATAACTGTTTCTTAAGCAGGAAATCATATTAGAATGATTTCTAAAGGATCATGTGACAATGAAGACTAGAGTAATTATGCAAAAAATTCAGCTTTGATCACATTAAAACAGAGCTTGTATAATGATGGAATTTTTATATTATATTATTATTATATTAGAATATTATTTCACAATATTACTGGTATTTTTTAGCCTTTGTGAGCACAACAGACTTTACAATAAACGTTAGTTAACTGAATTAGTTAACATGAACTAACAATTAAAAATACTTATAAAGCATTTATTAATAATGTTAATTTCAATATTTACTAATGCCTTATTCTGTGTCTGTTAATGTTATTTATGGACCTGAGCTAACATGAACTAACAACGAATAGTTAATTAATAGTTAAGCCAACGTTTACAAAGATTAATAAATGCAGTAACAAATGTCTTGCTCAATGGTAATGTTAGTTAATGCATTAACTAATTATTGTAAAGTGTTACCCAGACTTCTTTCAAAAACACTTAAAAATCTTTTTTTTACCGGTTATGTAAATGATATTTTAATCGCCCCAAAAATACCACAGTAACTGTATATTCCACCAAAATCTATGGTTTACAGCATATATACTGAACTAGATTTCAGTTAAACTACACTTGACATGGTAGATTTTTGTAAAGGTCCAGATTTCTGGAGGAGAGGCTGACCTAAAAAACACACTGTGCACATTTTCCAGTCTTTATACATAGTGAAAATAATTAAACCTAAAATTGCACACAAAGAAAAAAGTTGAAAGTGTCACTAAGTGCATTGCTAGACTGAATGCTTTTCTTTATATTTTGAAATATAATGACTCACTGTGACTCAATGGATTCCTGTCCCAAGTGTCAAGCTCTACGAATGACACAGAAATCGTAAAATAAGAGCTTTTCTCCTGTGTCATATGCAGCGTTGACAAATGCCTTTCATTTCACTGCCTTTGGCTTGGATGACTTTTCAAATCAAAATACCTTACTCACTGGTATGGCATGAATAAGTGCTAAAGGCTAATTTTACATTAATGACTGTGCAGTATATCATACACAAGTCATTTTAAGTTGGCCTATTTGGACCAGAGATGAGTAGCTATGTTTGGCGAACTCCTGTATGCATAAGAACCTGGCAGCCTATCTGCACGTATATCTAGTGACTTACTCCCAAACATTCCTGGAAAAGCAGTCCTGGTTTCGAAGAAGAAGGTGTCACACGCCTCTATTTAACACTGAGAAAGGTGACATGATCTCAACGCTAACTCTGGTGACTCAGTGCTTTCCCTGAAAAAAACACTTGCATGCATACAAACAAACACACCGTAGCATCTGTGAGCCTTTGGTTTATGGGTCTAGAGCCTCTCTGCAGCCTGGGAGGACTCTGTTGACATGACTGTTTCATAAGTCAATAAAATATCATTCAGAATCACTGGGCTCTTGTATAACTTGAAAAGCCACATCTGTGGAGCGTTGATCTCTCGTATGAGACCGTAGGGAATAGGTTCAAATACTACGGGCCGCACAGACCCCCGTAACTTACATCTGAGAAATCTGCCCTTTCTAATTAAACCCTCCGTTACTCAAACACAGCTGAGGTTTGAGAGTAGCCATGCTTATTCTGGTTCAAGGGTCTGGGTCTGGTGTTCGGTGAAGGAAAATGACAAGCTGTATTTCTGTGCAGAACTCTTGTAAAAGACCTCTGATGTTGATCGTATTCATTGATCTGAGCCCCAAAAAATAAAATAAAAATAAAAATAAAATAATACCACTGCGCATGAAGTAAAAATACATAAAAATTAAAATGCATTAAAATTTCACATGCACAGACAGTTGTTTTTGGGTCAATTTAAAAAGAAAAAAAGTAAAATGTGTTTTTAATAGTGCTGTCAAACGATTAATCGCATTCAAAATAAAAAAAATTGTTTACATAATATATGTGTGTTTACTGTATTTATTTATTATGTATTTATAAACACACACATACAGTATATATTTGAAAATATTTACATGTATATACATTTATATATTTATATTATTTATAATATTACAATTTTGTATGTTATATATAAATATATTTAATATATAAACATAACATTTTTCTTAAATATATACATGCATGTGTTTGTATTCATATATACATAATAAATATACACAGTACACACTATATTATGTATATATTATCTATTACAATTATATATTATGTTAACAAAAACTTTTATTTTGGATGCGATTAATTACGATTAATCGTTTGACAGCAGTACTTGTTAATAGGTTTCTTGTTCACCAAGGCTGCATTTAATTGATCAAAAATGCTGTAAAAACAGTAATACTGTGAAATATTAGTTTCTATTTGAATATACTGTATTTTCAGCATCATTACTCCAGTCTTCAGTGTCACATGATCCTTCAGAAATCATTCTAATACGCTGATTTGCTGCTCAAGAAACACTTATTATTGTTATAAATGTTGAAAACTGTTGTACTGTATACAATATATACAATATTTACTTTTCTGATGCAAAACAATGTATGTCTTCTCTGCTTTCCTGGAATCTCACATAATTAGGCTAATTTGATTATGTTAATAGTATGCCTGATGTCTCGTGTCTTATAAATCTTGATTTACAGCATGTCAAAAAAACACGTTAGTTCCTAGAACTGCCCTGATAAGCATTACTCTGCAAGAGTGCAACGACTCTCAACAGTTGCACAGCAGCTAGATTAGGAAAAACACCCTAATAAAACAAGTGCACGTTTATGCAAATCGAGCCTAATGACGTCATATTTCCTCCAGCTAAAAGGCAGTGCATTGAAACTTGTCCTACATCGAACCTTTAAGGAACGATGCATGAATGCACAAGCTCACATTGACGTCTGTGCTCAATCTGAACTTTAAAGACCCTCATTAAGCCCTCAATTTCTTCCAGAATCAGTATGGATTACGTTTGTATGGATATCGTGTCACTCACCATAAGCTTTTGATAGTCAAGCCACATTCTTTTGACCAAGACTCACTTGAGAGTTGCGTGCTGATTTTGAAGGTGTTCTGTCATTCGTGTTGTGTGGGGATAATTTGTTGCAGCACTTGTAAATGAATTAAACACTGGAAAATCATCCAAGCTACAAAGGGAGGAGAGGAAAAACAGTGATAGTAAAATAAGAAGCAAGTCAGAAGACAATTATGGTCAAAGCCGTGGGCTGTTCACCATCACACTCAGCACCCTCACAGCCGCCAGCTCTGGTCAGATGATTTTGCCCACACCACTGTCCTCCAGCCGCCTTGAACCCCAACAACTGTCCTCTCAGCCAGCTTCACAGCACCAAGAATGTGGGAGCAGCAAATAGCTGGAGGGGAAGAGATGACAGATGGCCATCCTGAAGATAATAATTACCACATATTTCTCACTGCTATGCATGTCTCTGACACGTCTCCCTCCACAGCACAATAGACTCCCACAGAGAATGAAAAAGAGATACACACTAATAGATGGATGAGCACAGGAAGAGACAACAATACAGTAAAACATAACACAAGCTTTTATTTGAATAAAACTAGCTCGTTTAGATGCTATTTTCCCAGTTTAAAATAGGGTTGGGAAACCAAAAAGTACTGGACCTCAATAATGTTCACTTTCCTTTTCTGTTCTCGAACCTGCTCAGAAAACCCGATCTGAATCAAATGATTCGCTATGTGTGCTCTGAAGTCCTGATCTGAATCAAATGATTCACTAACCTGCTTCGAAGTTTCAACCTAAATCAAAAGATTCATGAACCCGCTCTGAAGTTCCGATTTAAATCAAATGATTTGCGATATGCGCTCTGAAGTTCTGATCTGAATTAAAAATTCATGAACCCACACGGAAGATCTGATTTAAATTGTTTAACATATGCCCTCAAGAAATCCCGATCTGAATAATGATTCCTGAAAGTTCGGATCTAAATCAAATGATTCCCAAACTAAAATGATTCGCGATATGTGCTCCGAAGTCCCGATCTGAATCAAAATATTGGCAAATCTGCTTAGTTCTGATCTGAATCAAATGATTTGTGATATGTGTTTCGAAGTCCTGATCTAAATAATGATTCACAAACTCACTCCGAAGTTCTGATCTAAATCAAATGATTCACAAACTCGCTTAGTCCCTGTCTGAATCAAATGATTCGTGATACGTGCTACCAAGTCCCAATCTGAATCGTGCTCCGAAATCCCGATCTAAATAAAATGATTCACGATATGCACGCCGCAGTTCTGATCTCAATCAAATGAATCAAATGATTCGCAACATGCAATCCGATTGGAGCACTTCAAAACAGTGAATCATTTTGCGACGCAATGGTTTAACTGATTTGGAGTTTCGAAAAGCTCAGTTTCACACGTCATTACAAGCAGTGTCGAAATTCAAAAATGAATATGACTCTTCTGAACTGGTTTTTGCTTGTGAAGAGCTTGAATTGAATAATCACGAGTCTTAGTCTGAATCATTTGGAGCAGCAAATCCAAATGTCCATTCCGAATATAACTGCTTTCCACGTCGAAGATATCCAACACAAATTAATAAATATATTCAGGAGAGGGAGCTAGTGAAAACACTCCATTACTTTGATGAGCTGCTCCACAAAATGCATGTTATACGTAAACATTGCGCATTATGGTTGAGTTTGTAGCTTAATATTTTAAATAGTTTGACCACTGTGATATTTCAATGGGAAATCAGTTGCAAGCATCCAGTTATCTCATACCACTGAAGTTAATGTTAAATTTATCAGTATATATTGTAATAAATATTTAAGATATTATTGATGTATCTGATTGTATTAGTTTATATAAAGTGAGAATCAATGTAAAAAGAGCAAATGGGAGAAACAGATGAGCACGAAATGTTGATTCACTATGATTCAGTTCTGTAGTCTGTTGTGTTCCAGTGCTCATGAATCAGTGATCTAGTGTTTGTCAGATGTACAGTTCTGTCTGTTCATTCTGGTTTATGAGTGTCTCTCCTCTTCTGCTCTGCAGGATCTGCTCATGGATTACTATGTCAGTGGAGAAGTTTGGTGATGGTATCCTGGAGGACACGGCTCAGTTCTACCTGGCTGAGATGGTGATGGCCATCGATTCAGTCCACAGACTCGGTTATGTGCACAGGTATCTGTACTAACAATGATCACCTGGTGTTTTTGGGCAGCTCACCTAAACATGCAAATTATGACAGAATGTTCATTTTTGGGTGAATGATCTTTTTTTTTTTTTTTTAAGATCTTTTATTTTATTATTTGTTTTATTTGTTTATCTTTAATATCACTTTAAACTTGATAATTTCTTAAATATATTATGTTATATTTTAAATATATGTGCGTATATACACTACCAGTCAAAGGTTTTTGAACAGTAAGATTTTTTATGTTTTTTTAAAGAATTCTCTTCTGCTTGCCAAGCATGCATTTATTTGATCCAAAATACAGCAAAAGCAGTAATATTGTGAAATATTTTTACTATTTAAAATAACTGCTTTCTCTTTGAATATATTTTAAAATGTAATTTATTTCTGTGATCAAAGCTGCATTTTCAGCATCATTACTCCAGTCAGTGTCACATGATCCTTCAGAAAACATTCTAATATGCTAATTCTAATAAGAAACATTTTTATTGTATTTTTGAGTGTATCTCTCTCACTTTAAACTGTGAGTTTTGAACAAATCGGCGAGTTAATGATTCACTGATCCTTGCATAAAAACAGTTTCTTACTTCGTTCTCGAATGAATCAGTCATTTTGAAAGAATCAATTGAATAAATTACTCAGCAACTCACTTATTAAGACAGTGGCTTACCACCACCTACTGGTAATTTTAGTTTCATATTTAATAGTATCATTCTATTTTTTTCTAGTATATTTCTATACACCAGTTTTTATATTTAAAACATTAACCTCATAGCATTTTGCAATTTGTAAGTGCAGTCTAAATGCATGTACAAGTGCTAGAAATATTAAAATAAAATAAAATAAAATAATGTGTATAAAACCCTACACTTTTTTAAATAAATAAAATAAAGCCACTTAGCCAATGTAAGTTTTAAACATTCGGTGTAACATGTAAATATACATTTTGCAAAAAAAAAAAAAAAAAAAAAGACATTTATTATTGGAAATCTCGTCACTTGGCAATGGAATTGTATCTTCCCCACAAATACTTATTCCATTAAAGTACTAAAATAATTCATGCACTGTAAAAAAAAAAAAAAAAGTTACTAGCAACCGACAACTTAAAAACTTTAGTTCATCTAATGAATAAAAGTCAGTCTACTGAGTGTTAAAAGATCTGTTAGAACAACCAAAGATGTTTTAGCATTTAGCAATGCTAACCTTTTTTAACAATCCTCTTTCTTGATTTATGTTTATTTTCAAAGCCTTCTACATAATATGGGTAGTATTTACTTCTTATAACTAAAGGCAAACTTTTATGCTAATAGACAAATGTATTAAACAAGTTGCAATGAGATGCACATATACAGTACCTCAGCAAACCATTCTCAACCATGCTGAGGATCAACAAATCAATAAAAATGTGAACTCTGATCCACATGACAGCTAACTGACAGTGACAACAGCAGCAGCAGCAGCAGCATAAATTGAATAAGCCAGTAAAATGATAATATTTTAATAATAATGAATATAAAGTGTTTTCAAGCTGCAATGCATGCTGGGAACTTGTGCAATATTGTTCAATGTAAAATCGTTTGTTCAGATGACTCAATTTGAAAAGTTTGGAGAACATTTGGATATGCTGTGAACTCATACTTGAGTATCTAAGTAAGGTAAACAAAACAACTTTTGCTAGTGACATGTTTAGAGTATTTTTGTTCAGTTCACACAAAAAATTCAACTGACTTCTCATACTAAAAATTCTTTGTTCGGGTCACTTTTTTACATTGTGGAAATGTTAAAGAACCAAAGGAATAGCAGAACAGAAAGCTGACAGCTTGAATCTGTGGTGACCTGAGCTTGAGACGCTCCACATCCTCCTTGTTTGATCAGGCCATAGTGAGAATGAATGAATGTAGTCCCGTGATTCCTCAGGAAGCGATGATAGATGATGAACTTTCACCTCTAGGTCAGGAAGCCAAGTGACTTTGACATGTCAGTACCCGCTCTGATCTGATATCAAAGTTGCCCTTCATCATGACTTCTCTTTCAGAAAGATGTGTCATGCTCAAAGCAGTGGGACAGTTGCTAGAAACTTCATAGGGAAAGAGGAGTCTGTCTTGATTTATTCATAACTACCATGTATGAACCGCATAGAAGATTCCACACATAGACAACTTTTGCTCCTACTGGCATATTCTGTGATCAGTGAAGACTGGACGCTACTGGGAAAAAAATGAAGAAGACAGAAGTGTCCGAAGCACCTCAGATGCCATAATTATGAGGTAGCTTTTAGAATTCCTCTGGAGGCTCGTCTCTCTGGGATCTTTGTATCTGTCACAATGTCTAAGGCAGCAAGCCTTAGGAAAAATTCAACATGTGCCAACAGACAAAGGGAGAAAAGATAAACAAAGGTCCGGGAGATCAAGATTATAGAGTCAGTTTTTCAAGCCTTGGCAAAACACTCTGTAAATACTCTGTATCACCACCACTGAAGCAAAGATGCCACAGTTTTTATAGAGTTGTTATATTATTAGGGTGTCTTGCGATGCATTTCTGAATCAGGTTGATATGACTGACCTATCATTATACAGAGCCAGTCTGGACTCTTATCAGGATATTTCATCCGTCACAAATTGGCACATTTGATACATTCCCGTCCATTATGAAATTGCAAGTCTGTGTGGAAAACATTTTTGAAAACCTTCGAGTCTGAGAGCTGATGTGAAATGTAAGGATTGTGCCAGCGTATAAGTGGGGAGAAGCGGGACAAGAAATACGCACAGTTCACTCGGTATTTTCTCAAGCTTTTGTATAATAATACAACTTTATTAAATCAAAATGTGTTAAATGTGTGATAAATTTCATTGGAAATGTCAGAGGCACCATGGAATTGGCTTGAAATAAGATTTATGGTTTCACAGAATTTATTGCTGATCTTCAATAAGCAATGTTTCAGTAGTTTTCTTTGGTTACAGGCCTGCTTTTACACAGTTTTCAGATGATAAAGCCAGGCAAATGAAAAACAACATATTTTTAACAAGGAGGCAAACAAGGGTATGTTTGTTCTAAGAGTGAAGAAAAAATCCTGAAGTCAGGTTTTGAATTTCTGCGCTGAAATTACGAAATGTTACTTCATAGAGACAAAAATAGACCTGAACAGTACTTTATATCACTCACCTTGATTAGAATTAAGGGTATTTTCATCTCTAATGGCCTGGCCTCATGGACAAAGTCTGCAATTGACAGTTTACTTTCACATAAACCTCCTGTTGTCTGTTGATACTTTCAGTTAAATGGATAGTTCACTGTCTGTAATTATTTACTCACCCATATGAATGACTTTCTTATGATATTTTGAAAAATGTTGATAACCAACCTGGTTTGGATACCTCCAACCCTATGTACAAAAAGACTTATTCTTTTATGTTCCACAGAACAAGAAAGTCATACAGGTTTTGAAGCAACATGCTGTGGAATAAATGATGGCAGAATTTTCATTTTTGGGCAAACTAACCCTTTATTTGCATCAAAATTGTTATAGAAAGAATGGAAAACATTGTAATTTACCTGCTGGTGAACTAAGCCCTGTTCATGCTATCTGATTAACGTAAACCCTCCAATAAGAGATGGCAGATCAATCATTGGTGTTTACACAAGATTTGTGAGCGGGGGAGGTACGGGAGAGGAGAGTGCTGCCGCTCAACAAAAGGCCTGTAAGCTCCCTAAGGATTTAGGCGGGAAGTTGAGAAAAGAAGGTGTCTGCTGTTGCCCTTCCTGTGCCTCAGGCAGGGTCAGAGAAACCCCCCTCCCTCGGGCTTCAGGCGATCGCATGCTCCCAGTCACATAGGCAGTGGTGGCAGATGAGGCATCCATACATACTCAAATGAGTAAATGCATGCCCAACACCATTGCCACAAGTCAAGGGTACAATCATTTCATTTCAAGCAACCTCTGGAATGAGCTCTATATAGTCATTTTGTGAAACTGCAACTCAATCATGGCAACTCTCGGAATGGCTTGAGCATGTTAGCGGCTTTGGCATTGGTGAACTAGATCTAGGTGGACTAAACACACTGCTCTGAGCATGTAAGGTATGCTGCTGCTGTATGAATAAGCATTTATAAATCCTGTAGACAGGTGGAGCTGGGGGAGGTGGAGGGTAAATTAGTTGCAAATCAGCTTGTGCTGTGTAAATCAGTGATTGCTAGCAGATTGCATGGAAAGAACCAATCAGTCTGTGCCATATAGAGTTTCACAACTGAACCTAGATATATGTTTCTCTGTGTTATCCACATTATTTTTAACGTAAGAGCGGGTGCAGCCATGTGAGGCTTCCGCTGTCATTCGCTTACAGTTATTTTAGCTTTACAAAACAGCTCATTATGCTTCTTGATATTACAAACTGATATTTCTTATCATATTCTTTTATTGTATTGTTGTAATTGTAAATACACTGGTTTGTAACACAAATAGTTTTAGTAGTAGTAAATAGTAGGGTTGCAAAGGGGTGGAACATTTCTGGAAACTTTTCAAAAATCCCTGGAAGATTCCAAAAAATCCTGGAAATTTTCCACCTTTTTGCAACCCTAGTTAATAGTAAGGTTGCTTGTGCGTTGAAAAATAAGTTAATGAAACTGTAGTGATTTGTAAAGCATGTTTGCTAGAGAAAGAAATACTTCAAATATAGCATATGTTCATCTGTTAATTATTCAAAGTTGTGTTCATTTCTATTGGCATTCATGTCAGAGGGTGAATGTGGACAAAGCAACTCTCGACAACGAGGAGAAGCTCTCAATCCTATGCTCTTTCTGAGCATTGTCAGTTTGTTCCCCATCCGGTGGCTTTACACTTCAGCGAATGTGGGTCATGAGGCACACAATCTTCTCTTGATTGACAACGAGTAAATACAGCATTGAGGAGAGGTTTTAATGATCATCTGAGATCTCAGACCCACCACAATGTGCTATTCATCTCTAATGAGGAGTAAGTGTGTCACAGCGCGTTGGCTTGTTGTCTTTGGCCCTCCACGGAGATAAATTTAGCATCCTGTGTTATGGGTTCAAAACAGCATAACCCACTGAAATCCAAGTCTCGCCTTACATAACAGAAGCCTTTCCGTAATTCATGTCACAGACCCGAATCGCTCCCTCTCGTTTTCCAGGATCCCATTGTGTCCTGACGCATTGCTGACCCGCCTCCCACCCCGAGAGTGTGTCCATCCCAGTGCTTTCCAAAAGCATATGGCATCAACCCCTCTCCTGATCGACAGTGCAAGCAAGGTAAAGGGTCACATGGCAGCATCACTGAGTCTATTGTGCTGCAGTGGGAAAGCCACACGGACGGTAATGAGCTGGAGGGCTTGGCTGTAATCTGCCAACACTGCTGCAATATAAATCACAGCATAAAAAACACTCTATAATAGCACATTGTTCAAAGCCAGTAAAAGCTGGGGTCCAAGGCACTATTTTCACACGTTTGGAATGAAATGCATTTTTGGCGCATTGTGCTCGGCTTGTAAAAAACGCTCTTTTCACGAGTCAGGTGAGTCGAGCACGCTTTCATGTCGCAAAGGCATAGCGAGTCTTTCCAGAATAGTAGGGAGTGCTTTATGACCTGCTGATACTCGCATATCTTTTTTCTCCACTGTCACGGTTCCTGGAAGAAGCTCGGAGATTCCTGGTCTCCTTCTCTGCTTCCAAGTCACCAAGCTTCCTGGGCCTTCTCCATTTCACCCGGGATCACTCTGAGCCCCCTGGAATGTGGGATTAATGGCCACTCGGGACATCCGAGACGCTTCCAGCTCCGCACAGCACAGTCCTCTTATCAATAACACCCGATCATCAAGATGTCAGTGGTCAGGGGCACATTAGGAAGTACGAGATCACAGAAATCGCTGATTAAAAATTAACCACCGAGCCAGAAGATGCAGCCTTTCATTCGTAGAAGGACTTGAAGCAACACTAGTCCAAAATGATGATGGACTGATGGGATTAGCAAGCTAAGCAAAACAGAAATTGATGCATTTCAATATGATAGCTCACATTTTAACAGACCGTCACTGCCAAGAGGGAATTAATAAGCACTCTTGTTGACAGCCTCATGCAATCTGTGAGCAAGGCTGGCATTTTCCAGCAACACAGTGACTGAACGCAAGACATAAATTACAGCATGATTAAAGACCCTCCTGAGAGATGTTTATGTATTTTATGCATGGTTTTGGTCTGCTTCATCCCCGTTTATGCGGATGTGATTGCCTTTAATTATTGAGAGGCATCTGATAATGCCAGATGACTGCACCTCTTCTTTTAAATTATGATGTAGACGTCACGTTGAAACTGCATTAAAATAAATACAGGCTATCTTTTCGTTCGGTAATAGCACATTTTGGGCTGCCGCGGTGCGCTCTCTCTCGCTCTCTCTCTTTGAGACACGCTTTTAGGCATCTCAGAAGTACAAAATATACGGGTAAACCATCAGTACTCTTTTCGGCGCTCCAGTCGTCTGTGGTGACACGCGTCATTACGAGGTTGCGGTCTGTGAACGCATGCTGATTGGTGGATACCGAGGGTGTGTGCGCATCATGGACTGGCTTTCTTACAGACTCTGATTCAGTCTATGCTGTGAGGTAGGCACAACCTACACCACCGCACCAAAAAGGTAAAGCAACACACAGAGTCTCACCAGAATGCCATATAGCAGAGTATGGACACGTTGTGCATCCCTTGAAGCCACAAAAGCATTCGTCCTTTCATTTCCTGGAAAGCAGAGCTTAGAGAACTGAAATACCAGATTTTAATTTATAGGCTTTCTGTTGTGAATAATCTTGCCAATAGCATTTGAAGAGCTTAATAGCCTATAAAAAAGCTTTGACAGTCTAACCATGTTTTATTCTCCTTTCAGCACAAGAGTGTGTTGACCAAATATTTGTCTGCAGCTTCAGCGCTGTTCATCTATTTTTCGCCTACGGGTGGCCGCTCATGAAATTCTCAATTCTCAGTATGGCAAGCTGTTGTAACATTTATTGCTTAAAATTAAGTAACATATATATATAAATTTTTTTTAGAGCTTTCTTTTTACTTAGAAAGTGCTAAGAATGTAAATATGCATGTTTCATTAATTACCAGTACTATTCTTCACTGTAAAAATGAATGAATAAATAAATAAAGTTTTTATCCAAAACATTGTCCAGTATTTTCCACATGGACATTTCCATGAACCTTCAAACATAATACAATGAAGTATAAACAGCTGTAAAAACAAACAAACAAACAAAACAAAACAAAAAACATAAAATTCACATTGTGTCTTATTTTTACATTATCTTATCCTTTTTTTTTTCTTTCCCTTTTTTTTTTTACTAGACTCTATCCTGATAGTAGTAATTACTGCACATTATTTATCAACTAGTGTATTCCAGTTGTTGGTATACATTTTTTTTATCACAATAGTAAGTCATTTTAATTGAAATATAAAGTAACTATTCTCACTAGTAATTACATATAACAAGCAAAATGCAAGTGTAACTAGTGAGATAAGAAATGTTGGTTACACTTTATTTTTAGGTGTCACTGAGTGCGTTTACATGCACCCTCTTAATGCGATTATAATGAGATTTTGACAAAATTGCATGTAAACGGGAGTAAGAGCTTTGCTCTTGACATGTAAAGATTATAATGCGATTACATTTAGCAGATGCTTTTATCCAAAGCGACTTACATTGCATTCAAGTTACAGTTTTAACATTTTATCAGCTCTTGCTTTCCCTGGGAATCGAACCCATGATCTTGGCGTTGCTAGCACCATGCTCTACTATTTGAGCTACAGGAAAGATTAAGTCCTTACTCTGATTATTGGAAATAATCGCAATATTCGTGGCTATACAGTATGTGTGTTCCCTGGGAATTGAACCCACAACCTTTTGCGCTCCTAATGCAATGCTCTACCACTGAGCCACAGAAACTACATGTACAATTAACTACATGTACTTACTATATGGTTAGAGTTAGGATTAGGGTTTGGCTAAGTGTTACTTGCACGTAATTATGCATCATTTATTCTTATTACTAGTGCAACAAAAGGCACCTCAAAATAAAGTGTTACAAAAATGTTACTGGTAACATGTTATAGTGTCAAAAAGAAACTGGCTTGGCTATTATGGAGAAAATTATAAACTAAATACTATTAGTCTAACTATTAGTATAACTAAATAGCCAATAAATATCAATTAAAACAACACATTATAACATAACATAAGGGGTAAAATATAGGCAATAAACCTGTATAAAATATAGAACAAAGTAAATTTATTCAAAATAAGACCAGACATTCTAAAATGGCAGAGGCTTACCTGATGTATCTAATAAACAGTTAATTGTGAAACTGAAATACATATTAGTCACTACTGGATTATGTACAACTAATAATAATAATAAAAGATTAGTAAAATAAAATTAGATTCTAGGAGTGATAATATGGCTTGCCATACTGACAGTTTCTTGGTAGTCCCACATCCATGAGAATGGCCTGCAACCCATTTGAGGCATATCTCTCATTTGCAATAGATTTGCATAGCTTGAATTGGATCCCATCAGAGTATTGTCATAAACCATAGTCACCAAAGAGTAAATCAAAATAGATGTGTTCTGTGTAATTCTCAAAATTCCATAATTGGGTGATTGGTGAACCGCAGTTATGGGATTGATTTTCTACATGGACTTCATCTAAGAGTTCATTGCAAGAACTATAAAATGAGGCTTAATAACAACATTCAGTGGTGTGCCTATATATGTTGTGCATGTGTGTGTCAGATCATGTGCACACATGTCTATATGCCTTTTGTGTTGCTTTGTCTGTGTATGGCAGCTGCCTAGAGGGGGTGGTTTAAATGATGCAATCCCTGCCATCCATTAGCAAATTTGTCCCGTTTTTTGCACTGTGTGGAGCACATTTTGACAGCGGGACTATATAATTAGCTGTGTCGACTGGTGACTTTTCAAAAACTGCAATGTAAAAAATTTACGTAATCATTATGTTCCTTTGTTTTCATGATCATCTCCTGGGTCACCAATATACCAGAGCAAGCACAGAATGTGCCATTCCCTGTCAATGCTATATTTATTTATTCATTTAGCAGGGTTTTGGAAATCTTGAAATCCTTCATACTTATTAAGATCATGGAGTATACCACTGTGTATATTAAGTAAATCGTGGACGTTGTTTTAATAGATTCCATGATTTATGATTCATAAAGAGGTGATTATTTAGTTGCACTCTGTTTATATATACAGCGTGAGAATACATACAACGTGTTTGGCTTACATTTTAAAATATATATATTTTTATGTATTGAAACAGCTACAGTCACAGCAGTGGTCAGTGCAATTTTTTTTTTTAATTTCTTTTATGAAAAAGTCACAGATATGGAGCTCATCATGACTAGATATCTAGAAATTCATTCCTTTTAAATTTGAGTCATATCCGCTCCTGTATAAATCCATCAGTTACAGTATTAAGAGGAACACCTACAACCACAGGCTCGCATGCTCTTGTCCTTACAGCTGTCTGATGCCTCATAAGCGTTTGTAGAGTAAATACCCACCCTCACACATTTTACAAGCTTAGTTTGTCAAGTAGAGACAACTTTCGCCAGACACACCCCTAAAACTTGGACGTGGTGGTCTGCGTTTCTGATTGGTCGGGAAGCGCGACTGACAACACCTGCTTAACTCCTTCATCCAAATTGACACCCGGACTCTGGGAAATATATCCAGCATCCATCCCTTCTCCACTCTCACACGCTCTCTGTGTCATCTCGACAGTCTCCTCATCAGATCCCGCGCTGACAGCCTCTTATTATTTATCGCGCAAACTGAGTGGAGAAATGTTGATCAAATGCGCACTAGCCTTGCTGCTTCTCTCCGTCTTGGGGGAATTGGTGGGAACGGATAACGTTGACGTTCACGAGAGTCACCCTGAGAAGCCGGCCAGTCAGAAGGGACGTCTCTCCTTACAGAACACAGGTAAGAGAAAGCAAGTGTTGCGAAGCTGCGATCGCGCTCCAGACTGAGTCTTGCGCGGTCAGAACGCGATTTCAGCGCAAAACCGGCCAATGCACATCTTATTTTCCGAATACGCAGGAAGACGATATCTCGTAAATACGGAGCACACGTAGAGAAATCCAATATCTTCGTAAACTATTAATAGCGTGGCACAAGGTAGGCAAAGATATACGGTGACATTGCTGTCAGGTTCGCGCGTGCGTCTTATTTTCGTGGATTTGTGTTTACGTGCGACATCCTCGGCTGGTATTTTATGATTAACTGCCATGCAAAGTGCTCATTATAAAGAGCATCAAATATAAACGTGCGCAACTTTTGTTGCATTGTGCGGGCGAGCAAGTTAAACCTGTAGTGTGGAGTGATGCAATGGCTCTACGTGTTGCACTAGGTGGATCAAAAACTTAACCGTTCTCACGGCAGAAAGGCAATTTAATCCCGTGCATTATGACAATGAAACACAGCAGCGACGTCAGGCATCAAATCTTTTCAACTTTTGCACGGGACTGGCCCAGATTAGCTCAGTGGGTCTCAGTGCTGTGTGATTACCTGTGCACCTCCATCAGCAGAGATCCACTGCAATGCATTTACACTGATATTGGGTAATATGCATATACAAAACCTTAAAAACACCTCATGCACTGTTTTCTGTGAAGCTGAAATGCATGAAAAAGCATTGAAAAAGAAACGAAAAACCTTTGGAATACCTAAATTAGCATATTCAGGTTTATTCACATTCATCTCATTTAGAACATTTCTAATCTTGGAATCTTGGTGTTAAAATAATAACCACTCATCTTTGTCACACAAACGAGGAGATATTCAGCGAATGATCTCTGGTTGTCTTATATCTCCTGTTTGTGAAGACGTGTGCTTTTAACAGTTAGATTGGCTCATATAATGCCACATTAGAAAAAAGACAATGACTCTGTATTTTTATTTAATCTCTTTACAAAAGCATGAGGATTGAAGTAGCCATTGCGAGGTCCCTATATAGAAACAATAAGTGCAGGCAGTTTGTAATGTGATAGCTGCAGAGCTTTTTACTTTTCACGAACTGATTCATGCTTTTTACGGACACAATGTGGTCCACAAAGAGGAGCAGCTCATGCACCCTTTCTCTTACTGCTCCTCTTTAGTAGGACACGACTAACAGACACATCACAAACTATTTTATAAAGACTGCCAATGTGGAAGTCTATATCTGTGTGAGTTGATCTAATGTATCAAACATTGATCAGTGCTTTAGCAATCTTTTTTAATAAGCAAATAAAGTGCTCTTTTGTGTACTAGTATGTTTAAGCAATCAAAAATGCTTTTTCAAGTCAAAAAGGTCCACATTCTTGTTTCTGTATGCTATTTGCTAGTCTCTATTTCCCTGGTTAATTTTCTGAAACTCAGTAGTCGTTGCTGATCTCTCCAGCAAGGTAAAAGCAATCTCGTCCTGCCCTATATACAGTTAACCTTGCTTTTCCACATCTCAGGCAGTTACTGCAAGATGCCTCCCAGTTTGATGGACTTTAATAGCATACCTTAATTACCACAGCGCGCTCTCTGCTAAATTTGTCCCCTAAATACAGTTCTTCAATTTTCACAGAAGAAACAAAGCCGGAAAATAGGCCTCCGCATTCATGTGTAAAAGGTTGTGTCAAGTATATTTCTGAAGCAGCTTAATTTCTTATTTAAACATAGACCTGCTTTTGAGATCGCTTTGGATCGGTGAGTGTCGCAAACTCTTTATTTAGCTTTAAACAGCATGCTCTGTCTCTCTATCCTCTGCAGCTGAGATCCAGCACTGTCTCGTGAGCGCAGGAGATGTGGGCTGCGGCGTCTTCGAGTGTTTCGAGAACAACTCCTGCGAAATCCGGGGCCTTCAGGAAATCTGCATGACCTTCCTGCACAATGCTGGCAAGTTCGACTCGCAGGTAAGCACATGGTTGCCCCAGTCTCCCACGGGGTTCGTGTCCCTCAGATGCATCCAGAGGATGACCCAGCGACCGGCCCGGCCAGCTGGCAGCGCCTCCGGCCTGGCTCGTGTTTCACAGGGTGCAGGTGGATTTGAAGCAGAGGGTTTCAAACTTGTAGCACGGTCTCAAGATGTGTGTCTAGCAAAAACAGTCATACTATTAGTCCTTAGAAAAAAAGGCTGTTTATGTCTACAGATCTGATAAGACTCTGTTTTAAACACTCACAGGGAAAGTCTTTCATCAAGGATGCACTGAAGTGCATGGCTCACGGCTTAAGGCACAAGTTCAGCTGCATCAGCCGAAAATGCCTGGCCATAAAGGATATGGTCTTCCAGCTGCAGCGAGAGTGCTACATGAAACACAACCTCTGCTCAGCTGCAAAAGACAACGTCAATGTCATGGTGGAGATGATACATTTCCAAGACTTATTTCCCAAAGGGTAGGTATCACACTCAGCGTATCCGCTTTCCATGCTCCTGTTTGCACGTACTATATATGGTGTCCTGTTCTTGTGCTTCGGTATTGTTTGTGGTTTTGTGAATAGGCCTGTTACGATCATGAATTTTGTACTGACGATAGTCATACAAATAATGGAGATTAATGATTTTATTCAGTTTTGTTCACGTTGCTTATAATGTAAGCCTAATATATATTTTTTTTATTTGTAACATTTATAATTGTATCGGTCCATATGATTTATATTTATGCCTTGTAAATGAATATTTATGTAATTAATAATATAATATAATGCATTCTGTTCAAACCCACAAGCCTTCATTGCATTCAAAGGAAGACCTTTGACGCTATATTTGTGGTTTTATTATTTATGTAATACTACTGACACAATATTGTGCATTTGATGGCATTTCTTTAAGTGTTTAAAGAGACAGTCCACCAAAAAAAAAAATGGTGATCATAAAAACAGTCTCAATTCCCATTGAGTCAAAAAATGTTCGAAAATATCTCTTTAAATTTCTCTTATTTGGAGGGCAAAATTGCACAATTATCTAATATAATTGTGGTTGGATAAAACAACCATGATCATACAATTAATCAATCATCATAATCACATCAAGCCTATTTTCAAGCTTGTTTGCTTAAAAATAAATGCAATTTGATGATTATTCATTCAAAATGAATGAATAAAGTGCGCTATTTCCCATTAGCTGCATGTTTCCAGGAAATTGATGTACTTTTCCATTTTAAAACACATGTGGAGCTACGTAAAGTTAATTTAAGTAAGTTAATTTATTTATTCACACTCAGTGTTGAGTCTGAGGAGCAGCTGCGTCTCATGAAAGGTCCACACAGTCACTGTACGGTGACATAAACTGTCATTGAAGTGTCTTTTCCAGCACTGGCCTATAATGAACATATGAGGACAACAGAGAGCAGAGTCAGTCATTTTAAAGTAGAGCAGCAGTGCTGGCAAGCTTTCGCCCGCTTGACTTTTACTGCGACTGACCCAGGCCCGGCTCCAGAATCAAATCACTGAGGGTGCTACTTAAATTAGGGTGCTCTAACCTTAAAATATATATTAGTGCTTTCAATCGATTAATAAATTAACTAATTAATCGTGATTAATCCCACATAACATTAAAGTTTTTAAAAATATTTTTACGTTGCAATAATTTCACATTCAATCTTCTAATTAATGTACAAACAACATAAAGACAGTATATTTGTATAATGACATCTTTTTCTTATGACTGAAGGACAGTATCACTGATACCAATACCACTGATGTCTCTAGGAAATTGTCTCTAGTTTTTTCAGCCATTCAACATCACAAGAGCTATCAATTTTAACATTTATGAGACTACTTAAAATAACTTCTAATTTAGGTGAACTTAAAACAATCTTCACTTAAACCCATTATAATAAATGTCATATTTAGTTACCTGTGCCCTTCAGCAAGTAGGAAATATACAGAAATTGAATAAAGTTATCAAATTCTAAATTTAATATAGATGAATCCCTAAAGCTACAAAATGTATCTTTTTTTTCTTTTGATCTTTGATTTAATAGACATCACAGCAGCTGATTATTAGGTTTTTTGGCTGCTATTTTTTTAAGAGCTGCCGCTGCTGAATGTGAGACTCATCTGACGCATCTCTTCAGGTCTTAAAGTGTCTACTAATTGAACTGAGTTAAACTGAAAAAACGAATCGTCTGCGTTAACGCGCTAATATTGACAGCACTAATATATATTAGTGGCATCCGTTGCTATGGTGCAAAGAGTGATCCGTTGATGCGTTGTAATCAGTTCTCTATGCTGCACAACGAGTCTCTTATTTACATTGCATCTACTTTTTTTTTTTTTTTTTTTTTTTATGATTAGATGATTTGTGCTGAACATAATACCAGAACAAAAATTTGAGCTGAGAGTGGATTCTACTGTAACTTAAACACCTCTAATTCAACAAATCAACCGATATGTCTATGATTGGCTACATTGCTCAACGCTGCAAATAGAAATCCGTAATGCACTGGATAGTTTGCCAAATCTGCAATGAAATGCCATTAATGCATCTTTAACTGAGGGTGCTTAGCACCCCCGTAGAACCGGGCCTGGACTGACCGCTATCATCCCGCTTTCTTAGGCCGTACGTCGAGCTGGTGAACATCTTGCTCAGCTGTGGAGAGGAGGTGAAGGAAGCCATTACGCGGAGCGTGCGTCTGCAGTGCGAGCAGAACTGGGGCGCTCTGTGCGACAGCCTGAGCATCTGTACATCTATCACCGCTGCTCCAGCGTCAAGCGGCCTCGAGCGACGTCTGCCGCTTTCCTCTCATTCAGATGCCGAGCACCACAAGAGCGCTCGAGCAGGAGACAAGGACAGACCCGGCAAGGTCGGCTTCAGTTCCCACACAAGAAGCCGGAGCCAAGGCCCGCGCCGCGCCAGCTTAGATGCCAGCCCCGCCGAGCAGGAAGACTCAAAGATCAGCGACATTCGGAGGTGAAATAGCAGGATCACCTAAACTGACCATGACACCCCAATCCTCTACTTCACAGACTCAGCTGACCTCTTAATTCAACCCATCCACCCTCACGTCTCCACAGTCATTCCAGCTCTCCCAAACTGTACATTTTGCAGGGTAAATGTGGTGCAGCTTTTTTGATACTCCAGATTATAGGACAGATTGTTAATTTTGTAGAATTGCTTTTAATTTAGTTCTAATACAGCATCTCTATTTTGCAAATCATATCCTCCTTAAGATTAAATCACCTTGTTTATTTATTTTATGCTTCATGCAGCGTTTGAATATAAAACATGTACATATAAATCTACGTATATCTATATTTATATAAACACATCTAAATATAGCCTCCATATTCAGTAATGATATACTATATGTAATATAGTGCTTGCTGTTGTATTAGTTATATTATTGCACCAATTACGCATCTGACTGTAGATATGTAAGATACGTTTGTTTGTTTCAGAAATGTGTGTGTAATTGTTATTTGAAATACTTGATGCTGTACAGGATTGAAGTCCAGGTCTAGCACATACGACGCTCTGTGCTTCTTAGAAGGAAAGCGAAGTCAAAACAACGTCCAGTAACAAGCTTATTGTGCCTTGAGAATATTACATAGAGGCTTTACCCCAAAATGAACTGTAGAACCCGAGCAGATGTACGATAGTAAAAACGTCTAGCTGCCTCACGTCTCAGTATGATAAAGCGCCCTGATAGTATCGCTTAAGTCCAATGTGTATGCTGCATTTCTGGGCTTTGCCCAAACAGATTAGTTGAACATAGGAACAACTTTAGCGCGCAGTGTCTCATGGAAAGCAGGCCTGCCTGTGCTCTGGCCAAGTCCACAGCCAGCCACTGGTGTTTCCAAGTTAAAAAATAGCAGTTTTCTCCCAGAGCCACTGAGAAGAGCCAGAAGCTGGAATTGCAGTCAGCTGGCCTTAGACCCAGGAACTGGGTTAAGTCTACATAAGAAGCTCAGGGTATTACTGACAATAATATTGAAATGGGTGAATTATTGTTTACTATAGCTACGAAAAGAATTGTTTTGGGTCCTTGCCACGTGATTGGTTAATAAAATGTTCGGAGCTGATTGTTGGTTTAAGAATAAGGAACGGCCTGTACAGTTCAGCCTAAAGACAACAGTAGTTACTTTGACCAATCATCTTCTTAATTCACTCAGGTATTCCAATGAACATGTGGGCAAAAATGTGATCAACTTTGGGTTTAAACCTGGAAACATTTTTAGATTGTTACAAGGAATGAAAAAATCTGTGTACAACTATTACATTGAATGATAGATTCCATATCGGTACAGATAGCATGTGTTCCAATTGTTTTAGGAAAAATAAATACTAAATCTCATTTCTTACTCAGACGTGTCTTTCTGGATTTTCTTTTTTTCACACAGCATTTTACCACAATAAAAGTCAGTAATTAGAAATGTGTTTCAAATATTATATTTGTAATATTATAAGATTTTATTGTGATCGTTGTAAATTATTTTTTGGCTTTGGCATTAAATCAGCTAAGTGTGGCTAAATATGCCCAGTTATAAATTATATGAAAGTTGATGTATTATTTAATATATTAGAATTAAATATAAAGTATATTGCCTACAACTTTTATACAAAACACACACACACACATTATTGTTCAGTAAATAATAGTTTATATTAGTATACTGTTTGTTCGTTTTGTTACATTGTTCCGCCATTAGATGGCGACAATATGAGTGAGTCAGCGGCAAAGACTTTTATTTTGAAAAAGACGATAACGAAGACGTTATTTTAACTTTTCGACATCTTGTAAAAATGCAATCAGCAAATTCATTGAGCATTGTTTTCATCGAAAATCACCCTCAACGGATGAAAGGATAGTACGACAAAGATATCGCTTTTCTCAGCGGACATTCAAACTAATGTTTTATTGTGAATATATTGAGCTGAAGAATGAAAGCGGTATCAAATGCAGGTAATCACAGTAGCTTAGCTGCTCCATCTCTCTGATAATTCTCTGCTCTACACATTACAATAAGATTTCAATGCAGCAACAAATTCTAAAGTTACTGAAGTAATAGATTACAATCAACCAAAAATTATTCAACATACACAATTTCACCAATTTAGGTCAACCAATTACCAATTAGCAGTGCTTAATTTTATTCAGTCTGTGGTGTAAAAAGGTCTCATTAGCAATTAAAGAAAAAACTCGTAAAGGGTTAGTCCACCCAAAAATGAAAATTAGCCCATGTTTGACTCACCCACTAAGCATCCTAGGTCTATATCATTTTCTTCTTTCAGACGAATCCAATAGGAGTTAGCCAATATTAAAAATCCGAGCTTTAGAATAGCAGTAGGTGTTTTGTTTTTTTCTCTCAGCAGTCCAAAAGTAGTCAAATAAAGCACATCCATCCATAATAAAACATGCCTCACACAGCTCCGGGGGTGCATAAAGGCCTCCTGTAAGGAATCGATGTGTTTTTGTTAGAAAATATCCATATTTGGGGAGTCACGTGACGTGCTCATGAACATAGTCGCACTTGAGTAGAGCTCCATGCGTCTCGCCCCTTTTTGCTGATTTTTTTCATTTTATTTTAAGTTTTATTCATTAATAATACTTTCCCTGACGGCATACAAGCGGAAACAGCAGGAGTTGTCACCATCGGCTTCTCCGATTAAGAAGAAATCCAATGAGAGAACCTGGCATCCAGAATTTTCTTCTTTATCCCGCAACGCTGAAGGTCATTCTCAATCGAGGTGAACCTAAAATGCTGTACTCCCCAGAAGAAGCAAGAGTTTTTCTCAGATCCCATTCTTCCACCAACTCTCAGTGAGCTTCAGCTGCACATTTGCTGTCTAATCGGAGAAGAGATGCTCTAAATGGTTGGGTGACTGTTTCTTTCACTGTTCAGCGGTCCTACAGCATCTGGGTCTAGGATCGAGTTTCATAAATATGATAAAAGTTGTGTACACCAATCCAGCAGCCACTCTTCTCACAGGTGCTGTTCGCTCGAACCCATTCTTTATACATCGAGGTACTCGTCAGGGTTGCCCGCTTTCTCCTCTGTTATTTACCCTATCCTTGAATCCCTCAGCTCAAGCGGTCCGACAACTATTTCTCCCATAAATATACGGAATGCTCATCATCATATTTCTTTGTTTACTGATGATATCTTATTGTTTTTGGAGAAGCCGTCACATTCTATTCCTCATGTGTTGAATTTATTTGACCATTTTGTATCTCTCTCTGGGTTTAAAATTAATTGGAGTAAGTCATGTTTACTTCCCCTCAATTCTAAAATTGATTCTATGTCCATTTCTATATCTATTCCATTGGTTCAAAACTTTAAGTACTTGGGGGTAGATGTTTTTCCTTCCCTGCAGGAAATCGTCTCAAAAAACTATAATAGTATTCTAGCCAAAGTATCCTCAGATTTGGAAAATTGGTCTCGTCTTCCTACTTCTTTTCAGGCTCGTATATCAGTGTTTAAAATGAATGTTCTCCCACGCATTAAATTCTTTTCTTCCATGATTCCTCTCGCTCCACCAATCGGCTACTGGAACAAACTAGATGCATGTGTTTCACGGTATATATGGGATGGGAAATGTCCTCGTATTAAACTAACTACCTTACAACAATGTAGATTACATGGAGGTCTTTCCTTCCCTAATTTTAGATTGTATGCCTTTTCCCTCCGCCATTTATCAGTTTGGTTTGATCCTGACTCTTCTGTGTCTTGGAGAGCAATTGAGGAATCTATTGTTTATCCGTATAAACTGAAGCATCTTGTTTTTTCGAGGGGTTAGGCAGTGTAAATCTCGGTTTGGTCCCATTGTAACCCACCTCCTCTCCACATGGAGGGATGTTGAAAGACGTTCACAACTAGTTACCATATGGCATAGGCATTCGGCTATTTTCCACAATAATAACCTTTTGTCAGGCAGTACTCCATTTGGTTGTCCACAATGGACTCATAATGTGGTTTAAAATCATTCCAGAATCTCAAAACTCAATGTAATCTGCCAGGAACCTCCTTCTTTATGTATTTGTGCATTAGATCGGCCCTACGGGCGTATGGGGTGCCTTTGAACTCTCAACTGCCTGTTCACCCTTTGCACAAACTAATCCTTCCTTCTGAGGAATCTCCCTCTTCTGCTTCAGTCATTTATCTCTTTCTTCTTGAGCATTAATACAAACCTTTATCTATTACAACTATTTGGGCTAAGGATCTTAATGAGGATGTGCAAGTTTTATTTTTGGATCAGGTATGAGGTATGTTTAAATTGTCTTCTAAAAACCCTAATCACCAAATGATTCATTGGAAATTGCTGCACAGGGTTTATTTGACTCCAATGAAACGTTTTTATATGAATCTGTCATCTTCTCCTAAGTGTTACTCCCAAGGAGTTTTAAGCACGTTTTTGCATTTTTTTTGGGAGTGCCCCTCTCTCTCACCTTTTTGGACTCAGCTCTCACAGGACCGTATCATATTTGTTGGGTACTGAGATATGTTTGACTCCGCGCCATTTTTTCATGAATGACTTTTGGGACTTCACCTTGTCCATCCAACAAAGATGTCTACTGTTAGCTGCTCTCACAGCAGCAAAAAAATTGCTAGTCAACCGCTGGAATCCTCCTCACACAATGAACAGAGGAACCTGGACGGTGTATTTGTTGGACATTATGTCGATGGGACTCTCAACTTCTCGTATACATGGATCTAATGTGAAAACTGTAAATTCATGGCATTCAGCTTTTAACGTTGTGTCATCTTTTCTAAAATCTTTGTAAAAATTATTTTATTGTAATTTATTTATTAATATAAATTAATGTATTTTTATTTTTATTATTTATTTATTTATTTTATTTTTTTTAAGTCTACGAGGGGGTGGGATGGGTTCTAAATTTGTACAGCTGCTTTTTGTTTTATATTACTGTTTCCTGAAATCAATCAATCAATCAATAAACAAAAAGAAAAATATCCATATTTAAAATGTTATAAACACTGACTCTTCTCTCACTTCCGTAGGTGGACGCCGTTCCAGGTGGATGACGTAATAATCTCAGTTGCACTGTTTTTGTGAAAGTGAGATTAGTAGGCCTAAATGCATGTTGACATTTAGTCTAGAACTACAGTAACATCATGTTCACACAGCGCACACAACGCCTCTGCACTTACTCCCAATTTCTCTCAACATGGTGACACCAGAGTCAGTCAATAAATGGGAAAACAAAGTACTTGAGTATTTGAAAAAGAACTCAGATATTTTCTTGTAAATGAAAAAGTAATGCACTACATTACTAGTTACTTGTAAAAAGTAATTTGACTACATAACCCACTTGTAATGCGTTACCCCCAACACTGCTCAAAACAGTGGAGATGACTTCAGGAGGAACACCTCAGCGTTATCCAGTGAGGGCGATGAGTCCACATAGACATTAATCATAGTAAAACTCAATTCAAACCAAGTCTTGAAAAGTGAAGCCAAACCGTCTCGATCGCCAGGTGACTGGATGCAGTATAGGCCATAAACCCCACACTCTCCATGTAATCTAATGGGACGTGAGACAAACTAAATAATCAAATTATTTAAGTTTTCTGTCATTTTAGGTAGTTGTTAGCATTCTGATGTATGTTCAAGTGTTCATTTTTCTAATGAGTTTGCTTTTAATTCATTATTTGATGCTATTTAAATGGGGTGTAGCGTCATGATTGTGAGCTTGTGATTGGGTTTGCGGGACTTTGATACCACGGCTCCACCTCACAATCACTACTGCGCAGACTATGGTTCCAAACGAATTACTCTGGCTTCAAACCAATCTCTACTGCGCAGACTCTGGCTCCAAACAAATCTCTCTAACGCAGACTCTGGCTCCAAACGAATCACTACGGTGCAGACTCTGGCTCCAAACCAATCACTACTGCACAGACTCTGGCCCCAAACGAATCACTACTGCACAGACTCTGGCTCCAAACCAATCACTACTGCACAGACTCTGGCCCCAAACGAATCACTACTGCGCAGACTCTGGCTCCAAACGAATCACTACTGCGCAGACTCTGGCTCCAAACGAATCTCTACGGCGCAGACTCTGGCTCCAAACGAATCACTACGGCGCAGACTTAGGCTCCAAATGAATGTCTACTGCGCAGACTCTGGCCCCAAACCAATCACTACTGCACAGACTCTGGCTCCAAACGAATCACTACTGCGCAGACTCTGGCTCCAAACGAATCTCTAGACTCTGGCTCCAAACGAATCTCTACTGCGCAGACTCTGGCTCCAAACGAATCTCTAGACTCTGGCTCCAAACGAATCACTACGGCGCAGACTCTGGCTCCAAACGAATCTCTACGGCGCAGACTCTGGCTCCAAACGAATCACTACTGCGCAGACTCTGGTTCCAAACGAATCTCTAGACTCTGGCTCCAAACGAATCTCTACTGCGCAGACTCTGGCTCCAAACGAATCTCTAGACTCTGGCTCCAAACGAATCTCTACGGCGCAGACTCTGGCTCCAAACGAATCTCTACGGCGCAGACTCTGGCTCCAAACGAATCACTACGGCGCAGACTTAGGCTCCAAATGAATGTCTACTGCGCAGACTCTGGCCCCAAACCAATCACTACTGCACAGACTCTGGCTCCAAACGAATCACTACTGCGCAGACTCTGGCTCCAAACGAATCACTACTGCACAGACTCTGGCCCCAAACGAATCACTACTGCGCAGACTCTGGCTCCAAACGAATCACTACTGCGCAGACTCTGGCTCCAAACGAATCTCTAGACTCTGGCTCCAAACGAATCTCTACGGCGCAGACTCTGGCTCCAAACGAATCACTACGGCGCAGACTTAAGCTCCAAATGAATGTCTACTGCGCAGACTCTGGCCCCAAACCAATCACTATTGCACAGACTCTGGCCCCAAACGAATCACTACTGCGCAGACTCTGGCTCCAAACGAATCACTACTGTGCAGACTCTGGCCCCAAACGAATCACTACTGTGCAGACTCTGGCTCCAAACGAATCACTACTGTGCAGACTCAGGTTCCAAACGAATCTCTACTGTGCAGACTCAGGTTCCAAACGAATCACTACTGTGCAGACTCAGGTTCCAAACGAATCTCTACGGTGCAGACTCTGGCTCCAAATGAATCACTACTGCGCAGACTCAGGTTCCAAACGAATCTCTACGGTGCAGACTCTGGCTCCAAACGAATCACTACTGCACAGACTCTGGCCCCAAACGAATCACTACTGCGCAGACTCTGGCTCCACAGGAATCACTACTGCGCAGACTCTGGCTCCACAGGAATCACTACTGCGCAGACTCTGGCTCCAAACGAATCACTACGGCGCAGACTTAGGCTCCAAATAAATGTCTACTGCGCAGACTCTGGCCCCAAACGAATCACTACTGTGCAGACTCTGGCTCCAAACGAATCACTACTGTGCAGACTCAGGTTCCAAACGAATCTCTACTGTGCAGACTCAGGTTCCAAACGAATCACTACTGTGCAGACTCAGGTTCCAAACGAATCTCTACGGTGCAGACTCTGGCTCCAAATGAATCACTACTGTGCAGACTCAGGTTCCAAACGCATCTCTACGGTGCAGACTCTGGCTCCAAATGAATCACTACTGCGCAGACTCAGGTTCCAAACGAATCTCTACGGTGCAGACTCTGGCTCCAAACGAATCCCTACTGCGCAGACTCTGGCCCCAAACGAATCACTACTGCGCAGACTCAGGTTCCAAACGAATCTCTACGGTGCAGACTCTGGCTCCAAACGAATCACTACTGCACAGACTCTGGCCCCAAACGAATCACTACTGCGCAGACTCTGGCTCCACAGGAATCACTACTGCGCAGACTCTGGCTCCAAACAAATCTCTAGACTCTGGCTCCAAACGGATCTCTACGGCGCAGACTCTGGCTCCAAACGAATCTCTACGGCGCAGACTCTGGCTCCAAACGAATCCCTACAGCGCAGACTCTGGCTCCACAGGAATCACTACTGCGCAGACTCAGGTTCCAAACGAATCTCTACAGTGCAGACTCTGGCTCCAAACGAATCACTACTGCACAGACTCTGGCCCCAAACGAATCACTACTGCGCAGACTCTGGCTCCACAGGAATCACTACTGCGCAGACTCTGGCTCCAAACAAATCTCTAGACTCTGGCTCCAAACGGATCTCTACGGCGCAGACTTTGGCTCCAAACGAATCTCTACGGCGCAGACTCTGGCTCCAAACGAATCTCTACGGCGCAGACTCTGGCTCCAAACGAATCTCTACTGCGCAGACTCTGGCTCCAAACGAATCTCTAGACTCTGGCTCCAAACGGATCTCTGCGGCGCAGACTCTGGCTCCAAACGAATCTCTACGGCGCAGACTCTGGCTCCAAACGAATCACTACTGTGCAGATTCTGGCTCCAAACGAATCTCTACGGCGCAGACTCTGTCTATGAGACTTTTACAGTCTATGATTCAAACAGGCCTGAATTTCTAAGAATCTGTATTCTGTAAGAGAAAAAAGTTAGTCAGGTCCATGTCGTCTGGAGCCAGCGGCGATGATGTGAAGAGCGTTCCTCTTGACTGGTGCATAAAGCTGTCAGGGCGTGTGGCATGGGGTTGGCGCCAGGCTGAGCTGCAGCGGGCACCTCCACCAGCCTCCTGCAGAAACACTCAGCTCATCGCAGCAGTGGGAAAAACGCTCTTTCTCTCTCGTCTGAGTGGAATGAGACGACCGCACCGTAAACAAGCTCCCCTGCGCTCTGGCTCTGGCTCGGCCTCTCCTGTCATGGGGCTGAAGATCTATAAACAGGCTTTATGAGGCTCTGGTGGCTGTGGTCGAGCAGCAGGCGAACTGGTTCTCAGGCTGGGCCGCTGCACCTAATATATGACAGGCCAACACCACAACAAAGTGGCCATTCTGAATGCTGATGAATTTACTGAGCTGGAGGTGCGGGTGATCTGGTCGTGCAGTCAAAAATGCATCGTTGGGCTCCCAAAGAGCCCCATTTCCAGAGATGGCTGGAACGGTGCCGTTTAAATCTCATGCATCAATACTGAGATCTCATGCATAACTAGTTCCTTTAAAAATCAATTAATAAGTAATAAAAATGATCCACCGGGCTTTAGTTGTGAATTAAGATGTGCCAGTCAGTTGCAGGTGGTATTGTATTAAGTGGTATTTTTGTATATTTCCGCAGGAAATATAAATAAATTGTATTTCATATTCATGAAAGCCCATTTCCGCCACTGAATAAAAAATAAAACAAGCTAATTGTGACTTGTGAATTGAGTCAAGATCTCATATATCTGACTTTTTTCTCAGAATTGTGAGATATAAACTCGCAATTGTAAGAAATTGTAAGAAAATAGACTTTTTTCCTCTGACTTGGATTTTATATCTCGCAGTTCTGACTTTTTTCTTGCAATTCTGAATTTTTTCTTACAATTCGGACTTTTTTTCTTACAATTCGGACTTAATGCGACTATTTGTCAGAACTGCGAATTTTTCATGCAATTGTGACTTTGTAACTTGCAATTTCAAGTTTCTGTTACTCAATCCTGAGAAGAAAAAGTCAGAATTGCCAGATAAGTCACAATCAGCTTGTATTATTTTTTTATCTAAACTTAGTGTTAAAACACTTGATGTGTTTTATAATTTCGTCAGACTCTGGAGTACACTGGCACAGAGATGACTTAAAAGCTACACAGCTACATGGCATACACGATTAAAAACTGCAAATGCAGAGATTGATTAATAGACTTTAGTCAGGTTAGATGCATATTGTATTTAACCCAGATGAAAAGTTATGGATAGATTTCCATTTTTTTTTTACAGTGTGTAAAGGTCCTAAATGCCTTAATTTTCACAACTCAACTTTCAGAGCTGTTTTGAGTCTTTGTCTACTGATTTATTTTTTATTTATTTTTTATTTTTTGGTCAGCTGAACAATTGGTATATTGTTAGTACAATCCATTGAACACACTGTACTTCTGTCTAATTAAATATGTTGCTGGGTCTATAGACTCTCAGACACAGTCTTTGCACACCTAAACAAACCTGCTCATCCATAGCAACAATTACAGGGACTGAGCAAGGCTAGCAAACAATGTTTTTCGGATTTTATTTTACATCTTTGTTGTATGTGCTTGGATCAATGTGACAGGCTCTGCTGTTGGAAGTCCACCACTCTCGATGTAAAGCACTGCGTTACTGCCCTCTAGCGGTCATTGCCTATGGATATCAACAGCTTTGGTTATGGATATCATCATGTTTGTTCCCCTATCAAAAGCTACTCTCGATGCTGCGCTGAAAGCGCTTTGGGAACATTCTTTGTTCGACCGGTTGTTGAAGCACGTGTGTCAAACACGCCAAGAATTGGCTTAAATAACCTCGGTTAGGTGACGTCACTCGATTACGATCACCTGGAGGTTATAAATAGATGTGACGCGGAAACATCCTCAGGTCTTTTGTCTTCAAGGACCGCATTGTTGTGTGCGTGTGTGTGTGAGAAAAAGCACGATTAGAAAGAGAGAAAAAAAAAAAAAAAAAGCAGGAAGCGAGCAGATATAGATATTTATATATATATATATATATTTATATAAGAGAGATAGCTGCTCACTATGGAGGATCTACAGAGGAGATGTTTACCTCCCTGTCAGAGGCAGCTCCCTGACGATGATCTCCATGCTTTCTGCTTTGAGTGTTTGGGGGAAGAGCACGCGATCCTCGGGCTCGAGGGCGAGTGCGAGCACTGCGATCTCCTCTCGATCAAAGTGCTTCGCGCGCGGCTCGCCTTCTTTAAAAGCTCGTGGGGATCGCGTGCCGATCTAGCCGAGGCGCGTGAGACGGACTTGCCCCTTTCTCTCGCGCTCTCGCCAGATCATGAAGCCCACGCGTCCGTTTCTCAAGCGCGCTTCGGGGCTTCTTCTGAACGGGCCGAGGAGACTTCATCTCTTGCTTCTGGGGAGGTGGAGAGTGCCGCCTCAGAGCGCTCCTCTCGTGATGACAAAGCATATGAGGAGTTGCTCGAGGTGGTCACTCGGGCAGTCGATCGGTTACACCTAGACTGGCCGCAGGAGCAAGAGACCCCCAAGCGCTCAAAGTTAGACGACAGATATCTGTCGGGTGGTCGAGGGGAGGGGCCTCAGCGACGGTCTCTCCCCTTTTTCGGTGACCTCCATGACGAGTTAACTCGTTCATGGAACAAGCCATATTCGTCCCGTGTTTTTGTGCCATCGACGTCGATTTACTCGACTATCGTTGATGCAGAGGCACGGGGCTATATGATGATGCCCCAGATTGAAGAGACGCTCGCGGGCTATCTCTCTCCTGGGACCTCATCATCACTGAAGAAAGCAACTCTCCCCACCAAGCCATGCAGAGTAACATCTTCATTGGTGGGGAAAGCCTTTCAGGCAGCGGGTCAGGCTGGTACTGCTTTGCACACTATGGCAGTTTTGCAGGCGTACCAGGCTGACCTGCTCAAAGACTTGAGCACTGGCGCGTCAATTGACGAGGAGGCATTTTTAGAGCTTCGCCAGGCCACAGATTTGTCTCTCCGTGCGACCAAGCAGACGGCCCGTGCCATCGGCCGCTCTATGGCTGCAATGGTTTCCACGGAGAGACATCTGTGGCTCAACCTCACGGGCATCAAGGACAAAGACCGTGCTTTCCTCCTTGATGCCCCCGTCTCGCCTTCCGGCCTATTTGGCGACGCCGTCAACACCGTCGCCACTAGGTTTCGGGAGGCAAAACGCTATGAGGAAGCGTTTGTGAGGTTTCTTCCCCGCCGTGCTCAAGAGTCGGGACCGTCGACCACCCGGTCCCGACCAGGTCCGGTTCCGTTGAGGCGTGAAGCGCAGAAAGAGAGTGTGGCGAGCCGAGCACCCCCTCGTAGAGACTGGGGTGCGGCTCGCCGCGCATCACAATCTGCCTCAAAGAGACCGGACCTGCGGAGCATCATCTCCGCCAAAAAGAAGTCCTGAGGCTGGTGCGCCCAGGACCGTGGGGGTGTATTCCCCCAGGGAGGGGCGCGTACAATTCCAACAGAAAGTAGAGGCTCCTTCCTGGCACCCTCAGGGGGCCGCTGTACACTCTTCGCCGCCACTGGTGTTTCGGGGACCGGCGGTCTCCAGCGAAATGTTAGGTGTTCGTTTGCCTCCTGCCACGTTTCCGGACGCCAGACATCTAACATTCCCCCATCAAAGCGAAGTGTCAAAATTAGTGCCCCTTTCAGAGAAGCTGGCAGCGTGGAAGCTACTGCCAAATATCTCTCCGTGGGTAGAAAGGACTGTAGAGAAAAGCTACAGGATTCAGTTTGCGTATCGGCCTCCGCATTTCAACGGCGTGGTCTCCACTTCCGTGAAATCGGAACGAACGCATTTGTTGACACAGGAGTTGCAAACTCTGCTGGTCAAAGGGGCCATAGAACGTGTTCCCCTGCCAGACAGGCAGTCAGGCTATTACAGCCGGTATTTTCTTGTTCCCAAGAAAGATGGGGGGTTGCGTCCGATTTTAGATCTTCGCGGGTTGAACCGCTACCTCAGAACATACAAGTTCAAATTGCTGACAATCAAGATGATTGTTTCTCACATCCAATCGGAGGATTGGTTTGTGACAATCGATCTAAAGGACGCTTAATTTCATATAGAAATATTGCCACAACACAGGAAGTTCCTGAGGTTCGCTTTCGGGGACGAAGCCTACCAGTATCGGGTTCTTCCGTTCGGCCTAGCCTTGTCACCCCGCACTTACACCAAATGCATGGATGCAGCTCTGGCTCCTCTACGACTCCAGGGCATCCGCATTTTAAACTACATAGACGACTGGCTGATTCTGGCTCAGTCTCAGGAGCTAGCGCTTCGACATCGGGATGTCGTCCTAGCTCATCTCGAATCTCTAGGGTTGAGACTCAACGCCAAGAAAAGCGTTCTCTCTCCTGCTCAGAGGACAACGTATTTGGGGGTCGTATGGAATTCGATCACGATGCGGGCACAGCTGTCTCCTGCACGCGTCGAATCCATTTTAGACGCCATAAAGAACATCAAGCTAGGCCAGAAGATTACTCTTCATTACCTTCAGAGGGTTCTAGGTCTCATGGCAGCTGCATCTACGGTGATACCTTTAGGTCTCCTGCGCATGAGATCGTTTCAGTTGTGGCTCAGAGCCAGGGGATTTCATCCAAGGGCCAATCCCCAGAGGCAAATAAGGGTTACGCGCCAGGGGCTTCGTACCCTTTCTATGTGGTTCAGACCCCGGTTCCTGACTTTGGGTCCCACTCTAGGTCCGTGTTGTCGTCGCAAGATGCTAACGACAGACGCATCCCTCACGGGCTGGGGAGCGGTCTTAGATGGCCGTCCAGCCCAAGGGATCTGGAGAGGTCATCTTCTCGAATGGCACATCAATTGCCTCGAAATGAAGGCTGTATTTCTGGCCCTGAAATACTTCCTCCAGCAGTTAAGAGGCTACCATGTCCTAGTGCGGGTGGACAACACAGCGGTAGTCTCTTACATAAATCGTCAGGGTGGACTGCGGTCGCGCCGCTTGAACGAGCTAGCGCACCAGGTTCTGCTTTGGGCACAGGACAAGTTCCTGTCCCTCAGGGCGATTTACATCCCCGGACATATGAATGTGGGAGCAGACTTGCTGTCCAGACAAGCTGTAATACACGGGGAATGGAAACTCCACCCCGAAGTAGTCAGTCAAATCTGGGAAAGATTTTACGAAGCAGAGGTGGACCTCTTTGCTTCACAGGAGACAGCACAATGTCCCCTCTACTTCTCTCTGACTCATCCAGCTCCCCTGGGTCTGGACGCGATGGCCCATGTGTGGCCCAGACTGCGTCTTTACGCATTTCCCCCGGTCGCTCTGCTCCCAGGAGTCCTGGCCAAGGTCCGTCAACAGGGTTCTCGCCTCTTACTGATAGCGCCCCGTTGGCCGACCAGAATATGGTTCTCAGATCTAATATCTCTCCTCGACGGCTCGCCGTGGGCGATTCCGGTGAGGAGGGACCTTCTCTCTCAGGCACAGGGGACAGTATTTCATCCCCGGCCCGAGCTCTGGAACCTTCATGTCTGGCCCCTGAGGGGGACCAACTGAGACATGCTGGCCTTCCAGCCGATGTAATAGAGACTATTCTGAGCGCTAGGGCTCCCTCCACTAGAAGAACTTATGCCAGTAAATGGCGCATTTTCGAAAGTTGGTGTATGACACACCATGCAGATCCAGCTCACTGCCAGATTGTTTCAGTACTGGAGTTTCTGCAAGAGAAAATGTCCTCAGGAACATGTCCTAATACTCTCAGAACGTACGTGGCCGCCATCTCGGCTTGCCACATTCTGATTGATGGGGTTTCGGTGGGGAAACACCCTCTAGTTGCCCGCTTCATTCGAGGAGCTAAGCGGTTGAGGCCGCCCACTAGAGCGACAGTTCCTTCATGGGACCTAGCTATAGTGCTTGAGGGCTTAGTGGACACCCCTTTCGAACCACTAGAGTCAGCGCCTGTCAGGCTTCTGACCCTAAAGATGGTTTTTCTAACAGCTATTACTTCTCTGAAGAGAATTGGGGATTTGCAGGCTCTGTCAGTCTCGCCATCCTGCCTAGATTTTGCCCCTGGGCTGGTCAAAGCTATTTTGCATCCTCACCCTAGTTATCTTCCGAAGGTTCCATTCTCGACCATAAATCCGGTCATTCTCGAAGCCTTCTGCCCTCCGCCGTTCACGACACCGGAGCAGGAGAAACTTCACTTACTGTGTCCAGTACGTGCTCTCCAGATTTACGTCCACCGCACTAGCCAGTGGCGTAAGTCGGAGCAGCTTTTCGTATGTTTTGGAGGCCGCAACCGGGGGGCGGCTGCCACTCGACAGACTATGTCACATTGGGTGAGGGATGCTATTGCCCTAGCCTATGAGGCGCGTGGTCAAGCTTCGCCTCTGGGTGTAAGGGCCCATTCAACCAGGGGGATTGCATCTTCCATGGCTTTGGCAAGAGGCGTCCCCTTGCAGCAAGTTTGTGATGCGGCAGGTTGGTCCTCTCCGCACACATTTGTTAGATTCTATAGTTTGGATGTTCATGTTACTCCGGGCTCGCATGTCCTTGAGTCGACATCCCAGAGTCATGTCTGAGACCTCTTTCATGTTTGTGCGCACACTACACAACGTTGGGGGTCCAGACACTTCCAGTGCGGCGGCGTGGGTATTCTCGTTCCCAAAGCGCTTTCAGCGCAGCATCGAGAGTAGCTTTTGATAGGGGAACGTCTCGGGTTACTTGACTGTAACCCTGTTCCCCGAAAAAGCGGGAACGAGATGCTGCGCCTCAATGCCGCACTGTAAGCGTGACTGGACGTCCTTTCAGACAAAATTTTGACCTGAGGATGTTTCCGCGTCACATCTATTTATAACCTCCAGGTGATCGTAATCGAGTGACGTCACCTAACCGAGGTTATTTAAGCCAATTCTTGGCGTGTTTGACACACGTGCTTCAACAACCGGTCGAACAAAGAATGTTCCCAAAGCGCTTTCAGCGCAGCATCTCGTTCCCGCTTTTTCGGGGAACAGGGTTACAGTCAAGTAACCCGAGACGTTACTGAGTAAGCCCTACTTTTAAAACATTCCATTTGCATTTAAGAAATTGGTTAAATGCGTTTGTATTTTTTTTTAATGCATCAAACAACACATAGAAAAGACATAGAACCTCTACAGGAATAAAATTACATCAGATCTGCATGTAAAGTTTCACTAACAAAATTAAGAATAAATAAATAGAAAAATACAAATAAATATAAAGTGACAAAAATATAACGCTATAAAATATAGAGAGAGAATCTTTATGCATCATTAAAAAGCAATTATGTTAATATTTCAAGAATCTCACTTTTCTTGTTTTAAATCAGAGATTTGAGAAATGCATCAACTTCAAGGCAGCGAATAAGAGAATTTCTGCTATGAATAAACATTTTCTGAACAAAATACAAAATTAACAATGTAATTCACTGAATTATTAGTTTTACTTTTTATAGATTTACTCAATTTTGGATTTACTTTTAAATTTTGGTTTTTGGATCAAATTAAATCCAATTTCAATTTAATTAAATTGGATTAAAATTTAGGATTTTGGATTTAATTTTTACTGGAAGAATCCAGATGCGTACCTGTATGAAGAAATGTGTTTGTACTTTAATGAAGTTCACCTGTGCAGTGACGTCACACATATCCAGGTAACATTTAAAATCATCTTAAAAGTAGCATTTAAAAAGTTACTGTAAAAAGACCATTTTATTCCATAATGAAGAAGGCACCCTAAAATATAAAATTTGAGTTATGAAACAGCTTAACAGCAATATTCTTTGCTTCTTTTTTATTATTCTGACAAAATATATGTAGCCATTCACTTTTACCGAACCCTGAAAAACTCTATTTAGTCTATAATAGAAGTGAGTTGCAATGAAAGCTCTTTGTTTACCTACATTCTTCAAAATAGCTTTATTTGTGTTCTGCAGAACACAATGTGAATGTGAAGTGAATGATGTTTAGGTGAACCATCAGTTTAAGCATTTGATATTCAGCTTCTCTCTGTTTAAAGCTATATATATATATGTCTCCCAATATAACTACCAGACGGACATGCGTTTGTTTTTGTGAAGAGTTGTTTTTACCTTGTCGACTGTGTGTTGACATGCAGTACATGAATGAATGAAACAGCAATATGACTGCAATTTTAAGATCCACCACCAGAAGGCAGGTTCGGCAAAACTCTAGGACAGAGAGGAGTCTAGACTAGCAAATGTGCTACAATGTAGTTTAATTGCACAGGCAAAATAATAAGTGTTATACATAAGCTATATTATAAAATAAAATTATATTTAAAAAAAAAAAAGGAGTGCTTTGGGAAAAGTGTATGGGGCTTCTATCTTCTGAACAGGGGATGTTGTTTGGAAAACAGTCACTAAACTCCACATCCATGAACTCAGTCATTCGGGAGCCACCAGCTGCAAAAGCCCTCTTTAATTATGATTAATATAGTGACAAAGCCTTTTTGAAATATGAGCATATGAACATGTTTCAATGTGAGCAAGTAGTCAAAACTATTCTGAGGCATTCAAAGGAGAGCAGGTCATCTGACTCCCATCGGGAGCAATCATGTCTCTGTCTTCCAGACTAATCCACTGCCAAAGCTGTGAACATGAGTTTATAAGGAAAACTGTTATTCCCCGAGACATGCAAGACAAATGATGTGATGACAAAACGCACAGCTCTAAATCACCGTAATGATTTTCTTCTTCTGTTCTTCATGCAATATTACAGATTAGCAATCTACGTCTGATCTCACAGTGTTTTGTTTTGCAACTTCAGCTTTGTAGTTTTAATTTGAATTGCTTTCAATACTGGCATGGATTCATAAAGTGCATTTAAATTTTAAGGATGAACACAAATGCATTAGGCCTAATTTGTGGCTTTTTAAAAGACTTTTTATAGGCAGGCTAGTTAAACATTTAAATCTTTGTAAAAATAAATCGCAATAATAAATAATGACTAGCCTATAACTACAAAAACTACATATGAAATGACATTTTAGCTTTTCTTTCTTATCTACTTTAAAGCAGTGTTTGTAATAATTTAACCGACGCGTGATCAATTCGTCAAAAAGTGCTGGATAAACACATCACAAAATTTTTAATAAAAGCACTTAAAATCGAGATAATGTAGCAAAGCAATTTAGAAAAGCGGATTCTTGATGCAAAAATAGCCTAAAGATAAAAACAATTTCTTAATTGGTTATTAATTGCACACATATTCAAATGTTTAATGTTGCATAAATACATTTTTACATGATTAATTTTTTTTTTGTTTGTTTAATTATAAATTAGTCTTGACATTTAGCACAGGTCATATTTAGTTGAAGCACGTGTCCATTAGACATCCCCACGCAGCAGGTCTCGTGCACGAGCTTCCTTCAGGAGGTGTTAAATTTGGAAGTGATTGACAGGGATGAAGAGGTCTGTGGTTTCATCACTGCAGCAGACTCATTTAGATAACACCCATCTCACCCCTCTGCCCCATCATTTCCTAAACAGGTCGGCCTACAGGAAGTTTTCAAGAACGTTATCCAACTCTTTATCTGCTCCAAATGCGCTGTTGAAAGACAAACCTGCAGATGCAGTTGCTTTGTGGGAGTTTGTGGCTCTCCTTCTCTCGACCGTGTAGTCTGTCATAATATTTATTTCAGAAATGCATCAAACAAGACGAATTATTCGATATGAGCTCTGTCTCAGAAAACCCTCGTAAACTCCCAGAAACATTTGCACGGTTTGAGCTCCATCCGTCATGAAGACTGTCACTAACTGCAGTGGCGCTCGGTGGAGGAGATGCTTCATAAATCACCGTGATATAAAGCAGTTTCCATAAGCTGCGGAGTCAGTTTACTTTATTTCACCAATTATTGCAGCGATGGATAAGGGAGTGTTGATTCGCTCATAGAGAAAAGTGCTCTCGTTCATTTATCAGAAACCCCTGTCTGAGACTCAGACGCACTGATTTTCTCCAAAACTATAAACATGAAGCTCTAGTGCAGACACGAGCACCATTTACTCTGCAGCATTAACCGTTAGAGATAAAATAAACGATAATACTGTCTGTCTCCTCTGCACAAGCATGCAAACGATGACTAATATCTAGAGGAACGGCACCACTGTCCAATGCTGCTGCCAAAAAAAAAGGATTTATTTTTTATAGCTAGTGTCCATATTGCAGCGTAATTATACTTTTAACAGATGTTACTAGCTGGCCTACTTAATATGTAGGACTGATTGCTTTAAAGAGCTTGTAATATTAGTTTATTATTATTATTTTTATTGATGAATCACTCAAAATGAATTACAGAAACTGATAGGCTGAGTAACGTGAATAGTGTATTACCGAATGATCACAGATGTCCAAAACGAGCCTTAAAATAAATACAGATGAATAAAAATGTGAAGTAAACGCTTTTAATTAGGCTAGAATTAATTTACATAAATGAGAAAATAAAGGAACTAGAATTTCTGTTGGCTATCGTCTAAAATTGTCTACTGTAGCTATTGTCTGTTGTCTAAATAGAAAATGCAAACAAAATATGAAAATATTTTATATCTATATCACTGAAAAAAATGATTAATTGAATTTACTCAATTTTTTAAGGTAAGTGGTTGCAATCAATTTATTTTAGCTACATTTAAATAAACAAATTTAGTTGACTAACTTTCAACATATTTTTATATAATTAAATGTAGCTAAAATAAATTGTTTGCAACCACTTACCTTAAAAAGAGTATATATATATATATATATATGTGTGTGTGTGTGTGTGTGTGTGTGCACCGTAAAAAGTGATAAGTTGAAAATTGAGGAAACCCATTGCCTTAAAATCAGTAAGTAAATAATAATTTTTAAAAAAATTAAGTGAATTGCCAGGTTCACTCAACTTTAAAAAAAAAAAAATACTATTTACTTAATAATTTTAAGGCAATTGGGTCTGTGTGTGTGTGTGTGTGTGTGTGTGTGTGTGTGTGTGTGTGTGTGTGTGTGTGTGTGTGTGTGTGTGCGTGCGTGCGTGCGTGCGTGTGTGTGTGTTTATATATGTATATATATTTACACATTTATTCAAAAATATAGGAGATGTCCATACCTGGCATAGTGCATTACCAAACTATCAGTCACAGATGTCTAAGTGTTCTTGTAGCCCAATATCTATAATTTCCGCCACTCAGCAGGTCTATATTTTATATGAATTGGCATGTGTTGCTCCTCTGCTGCGGCTGTTCGGCGTGGGTGGGTTTCTGGTTTGTTGTCATCTGTTATCACGTCTTGATAACAAACCCAGTGGCACCAGAATCTTTCAGTGGTAGACAGTTGGGTTTGTCATTGCAGGTTTCAGGTTCCAGCAATGGCACTGTCTGATCCCTTGGAGAAAACTCTTCTCTGGCCCGTATAGTTTCCTCTGGATTAAGCAATTAAGAGGAAAACAAACAAACCGAGTGCGCACTTTTGCGCTCAGTGCCAGTTCCAGCTAAAAGGGACATTTGCAGCCTCGTAGGTAGGCTATAATTAAAAGGGATGATTTAAATCCATCTCTCTCAGAGCTGACAGACTTCACTTGATAAAAAAGCGTTGACTTGAATTGCAGCATTGCAACTAATAAAAACAGGCAACACCAAGCGAACGATAAAAAAATAATAATAATAATAATAATAATATGGATAACAGCCATGTTCGTTGGTGTTAGTAAAGTTGCTATAATTGGTGGATATTATATCTTATGCATGGACTTGTATGGAACTCTCACAAGTCATTTTAATATTATGCGTCATTTGGCCAATGGCAAGCTCTGAAATGTTTAGCCCCGCCCCCTGCCTCATTACAGCATGCAGTCACTCCTTACACCCCAAAAGTGTGTTATGAGGGCTCTATTAGAAACATAAACGTGGGTTTATAGGCTACCTCTAAACACAAAAGTTCAACCGTATTCATTAAACGACCCTGATAAATGCCAACCGGGTCGCCCAAGAGGACCATCCTTCCATGGCAATGTTCTCCAGCCAGATGACTTCCACTCCTTTCTCAGTGCGGGACATATTGAACCTGGAGCAGAATCAGGAGGACTTGGTCTCTCTGGACATGTCTCAGCGGCTGGACAGTGCCCTTATCCCGACCTCATCCTGCATGCTGTCCACTTTCAAACAAGAGCAGTTCATGGAAATGCCATCCGGAGCCTCTCTCTTCAGCGAAGACCTTCAGGACGACAAAGGCAACAAAAACAGCTCTCTGAACTTCGGTGCCACTGCCTTTTACGGGAAGAATTTCCTAGAAATGGACTATGTTAAAGACGCAAAGACGGATGACACGTTCGAAGACAAAGAGAAAAAAGGTGAGCGTTCACACGAGTCGGACATTTATTGGAAACTAAAGATGCGTTTCATGATTAGATTTAAAAACTCGGCTGAAAAATGCACAACTCATAATATTGAGTTAAAAATAATAATAATAATAAAAACACGTGTGTAGATTGATTATAACAGTAATTAGACTACCATAAGTGTAATCGTAATTTTTATGCCGTTTTTTCGCCAGAAAAAGTTCGTTTAAAAGACTGCTATGTGCACTCTTAAAAATTGTGTGTGTGTGTGTGTGTGTGTGTGTGTGTGTGTGTGTGTGTGTGTTTAGTTTTTTTTTTTTTTTTTAATTGACATCTTTGGTTCCATAGAGAAACTTTAACACCCACCGATCCTTCTTCGGAATAAAATGTGCCTCGCACTTATAGGGCAAAAAAAAAAGAAGAAGAAGAAAAGTTATTTTAAGACCTGTTCAAAAAAAGTTCTTTATGGAATTTAAAATAGTTATTTTTATGTCATCGCTGCGAAAACTCCATTTGGAACGTTTATTTTAAAACGGCACCAGTGCATGAAATTCAACTCACTAAAATTTAAAATGTTTTAAATTACGTTTTAATAATTTTAAATTATGTTTTAAAATTTTTAAGTAAAATCCAAGAGGTTCAAAAAACCTCCAAGAGTTTACAACCTGCAGCGAAAAGGTCACTTATTAGTAAAAAGGGTAGAAATTAAATTGTTTAATTTCTAAATGGAATGAACGGATAAAAACGTAAGTGGTATTATATTGACTATTTGTGTCCCGTTAAATTCTATCAATGAAATAAATCATCCGTTTTCAGATATCAGCTGTTCTCAGGAAGATCCAAGTGAAGATCTGAAGCTGGATGATGCGGATCGACCCAAACAGAGGAAAAGGAGGAAGCCTCGTGTTCTGTTCTCTCAAGCGCAGGTGTACGAGCTCGAGCGACGCTTCAAACAGCAGAAATACCTCTCCGCACCTGAGAGAGATCACCTAGCCAGCGTGCTCAAACTCACCTCCACACAGGTCAAGATCTGGTTCCAGAACAGACGCTATAAGTGCAAGCGGCAGCGTCAGGACCAGACCCTGGAGATGGTGGGCATCGCTCCTCCGAGACGCATCTCGGTGCCGGTTTTGGTTCGGGATGGAAAACCGTGCCTGGGCGACGCGTCCACGTACAACACCTCTTACAATGTAGGGATCAATCATTTCACCTACAACAGCTACCCAGCGTTTAGTAACTTCCCGAGTCCGGGCAACACGAACTACTCATGCAACTATCCGTCGAGCATGTCCTCCATCCAGCCCTCACAGTCCAACAGCAACTACATCAACTTTGGAGTTGGAGATCTAAATAACGTGCAGGCTCCGTTTCAGTCCAGCAGCGGGGTTCCCTCGCTACACGGCATCCGAGCTTGGTGAAAAACCCCAAAAAGAACTTTAATTGCATGTATGGACATTTATACTCAAATAATATTTTCATAATTGATGATTGCTATTTGAATAGACAGAATGCGGGCCGGGATGGTTTTGCTCTGTCAGATGCAAGATACGTTCATTCTTATGCTTTAATATCTTTACGTTCATTCTTTAATAACTTTAAAGCTATACGCCTCGTTTTCTTTAAAAACCTGTCTGAATAATTTGCTTGCACTTGAGTTAAATTATGAGAGATAAACCGCACGTGAAATAGGTAGATTATTTATAATTTTCACCAGATGTATTATGAGGCCTTTATAAAACTCGAAAGAAGTTTCTTTCTTTCTTTCTTTCTTTCTTTCTTTCTTTCTTTCTTTCTTTCTTTCTTTCTTTCTTTCTTTCTCTTTTCAAGGCCAGTCTCATTTTTATAAAAATTAACAGACCAAAACTGTAACCAATAAAGGGCAAGAATGATTGTTAAGAAATATTTTTTGTGTGTATATCCAGAAAGTACCGCATACGGCTCGAATGAAGGTGTTTTTATTCATTTGCTTGTGTAAGTCTATGTAAACCTTTTAAAAGAAAATAATAAAGGCTTTTGAAGAATGTAGCCTATGCAGTTATTATTTGGTTTGTGAATAACAATTTAAATATTAGCATAAACAATAATTGATATTTGACGTAGCCTAATTAAAACTAGGCTAAATTCGTATTTATTACAAATTGTTGTTATTATTATCATCATCATTAGGCTATTGTTATTAGGCTATATTTACTGAATCCAGCTTTTTCTTAACAATTCTAATTCCTATTCCTTATTTTTACTCTTAACATAGGCCTATAGAAAAAATATTAAAATTAAAAAAAAAGGACGGCTTCATCTATATTTGCAGTGTTTTTTTACCCACAACCGTTTAACCTTTACCTTTGGTAAACACGATTTTGCAAGTTTAAATATTTTCGGGGTCACTGTTTTTACCAAAGGTTAACCTGAGATATAGCCTATACTTTACTGTGACTTGGTACAAATCAAATAAAAATATTAAAAATAAATATAGCCTAATATTTAATAAAGACGCCTCAGCGAGGGCTTGAACCGAGGTTAATTCTTGCGCTGTAAACCTGTAGAAACAATCCCAAATTGTAAATAGGCCTGCTTCAGAGGGCATTTATTATTTTTTCTGTATCATGTGATTTGATTTGATTTGATTTGATTTGATTTGATTTGATTTGACAGGAAGTCAGAGTAAAACGTCCAGCTGAGATTAAGGTTAAAACTAAACTCTCCAACAGCAAAATGCTTTTTGTCAATAGCAACAGATGCTCCAACCTAGACCATTTAAACATTTTTGTATGCTATTCTTGCAAAGGTTGATGTCACACTTGATTGACAACACAAAAGTGCTCTGCTTAGTGTGCAGAATGGCACAATTTGCTTGACATAGAGAGGTAAGGGTGCATGGCTGCGCATGCAAAGACTTGGATGGAGGAGGGAAGGAGATCCACATTTGCTGCCACTTAAAATGAGTAATAGATTGTCCTCGGGCATCTCTCTGGCCTCTCCACACATATCAGTAAACACAATTCCCCCTCTCCACCGCATCTGCCTACATCTGAACCAGCATCCACCTTCAGCTGATATATATATATATTACAATAGCAAGCTTACTGTGGAAATGATTGTCATTTCGAGTCAAATACGGGGCCACTGAGAGGTAAAGAGAAAGGTCACACAGTTACAATAGTGGCCCACTCTTCAGAGGCGTTGAAAAGAACAAGTCAGATAACATGGGCGCACATCTCTAAAAATAACAGACCTTGTCCTCCGGCCACAATGGAAGGAGAATGAGAGAGAGAGAGAGCGAGAAAGAGACCAGGGATGGAATAATCAGCTTTTCCGGGTCTTATCGGAGGAAAGACAGGGTCGCATGCCTCTTTATCAGCGGAGCTCTGATTATGGCCATAGCTTTTCTGAGCTTTTCCCCCTGCGATACTCCGGTTCTGTCCTGCCCTGCATAACAGCTGCTGCTTCACTGCTGCCCGGGATGTGAGTTTAACTCACCTAAATTGCCTGTCATACTGTAGGTGTCCATGTGACAGCCTCCAGCGTCTAGCATGGGTTCAGCTGGAGGCATGAAACTGAAAAACTGAGGGCTGGTGGCAACACTGACGGTTAAACCGTGAAGGCTTATCCTAAAAAGTGCATTACAAAAATAAACCACACAACTTGAGTTGGTAATTAATGCTTTTATTCAGCAAGGCCACATTAAATTGATCAAAAGAGCCAGTAAAGTCATTTATGTTTTCACTTTCTATTCATCAAAAATATAAATAAGTAAATAAATACAAAAAAAAAAAAAAAAACATTTCCAGCACAACTTTTTTTCAAATCAGCATATTACAATGATTTCTGAAGGATCATGTGACACTTAAGACTGGAGTAATGATGCTGAAAATTCAGCTTTGCCACCACATAATATAATAAATTACATTTTAACATGTATTCAGCATAAAACAGTTTTTTTATATTTCACAATAGTACTGTTTTTACTGAATTTTTGATCAAATAAATGCAGCCTTGGTGAGCAGAAGTGGCTTACTTTTTCTCCTACACTGTAAAAAAAAAAAAAAAAAAAAAAGTTGAGCCAACTTAAAAATTTTAAGGCAACCAACTTCAGCAGATTTTTGAGTTTTCTCAACTTGTCGACTTCTTAAAATTTTAAGTTGGCTCAACTTTTTTTTTTTTTTTCAGTGTATAGAGAATATAACTTTTGAACAGCAGTGCACATAAAATAGTTTTGAACAAAATAGATGGAAATTCATATTCATAAACTATTTTGACTGTGTGTGAATGCATTACTTTCAGACTTTCCAATCTATAACAACTTTGATATACAAGACTCAATTAGTTACTTTTTCTTTTAGCTGCATCACTAATTAAAAACCCATGATACAAAATGAGTAATTCCAGGTTTCTCATAAGAAATAATCAGCGGTTTACACTGTAAAACATTTTAAAATGAAGACATTTTATTCATAATTCACTTCTTTTGTGAGATTTTTGCCGTAACAGGTCTAACTTTACAAAATTTCTCTTTATTGTACTCTTAATAATACCGTTATCATATATATGCGCAAAAAGTGTTATGGTATAAAAATAACGTATGACACCTACAAAATGATAACACTTTTTTAGTTTTCATAGTTTGGTCAGGCAACATTAACACATCACATGACTTTACCATATACTGTATATATTTTGAGTTGTCATATATATATATTTTCATGACATGAACAATAGTTTCACAAGGAAAGCAAAGTTTTTACGGCTTGTAGGTGCTCTTCTTTGATCATTTATGCATCATATTCACTTTGGTCTGTATTTAAAAGAAAGGAAAAAGTCTTTTCTTCAGGATGTACAAGACTGTAGCCAGGAAGAGCGCGAGAGCGAGGAAAATAAGCAGCTTGTCTGTCAGTTCCCGTCGATTGTATTTAATGATCAGCTTTCTGCCCAGCTGTATAGTTCCTGTCATGGCTTTAAACTCTTCATTAGTTTCATGCACTGTCCTGGAAGACGTCGCTACAGGAGTGGAGCAAACGATACATTAGTTTCCCAGCATGCACACATAAATAAAACGGAAAACTTGCGGGATGCCCACCTAATGTGCTCATGGTCTCCTCGCTCTGCTGGACCTGCTGTGCCATCATCCGGCTGATGCTCATCAGACTCTCTGTTATGCCACTGGAGGTCTGAGCGAGGCTTTCTTTGGTCATCTTTCTGATCAAACGGACAGAGAATTAACTCAGGTCATCAGAAGTAGCGTTAAAAACATCGTTCAGTGAAGAAATGCTGCTTTCAAACTCACCTGTGTCTTATCGACACGTCCTCTGAATTTAATAAATCCTCCTTCTCCAGCTTATCA
>CM071951.1:3430401-3607901 GCA_036784905.1 Acrossocheilus fasciatus
GTGTCAGCTTCAGAGTTTGAGTTTGTTTGATTGTGAGCTCTCTGAATATTTGCGTTACAGGTGCGCTGGAGACAACAGATCTGAGAGGATCTCTACAGCAGGTCAGCTTTTCTTTATGCATTACATGCAAAAAAAAAAAAAAAAAAACTGTTAGCTGTATAAACCCCCTGAAATTTTGATTAAATGGAAACTGTTAAGCGAAAATGCAGCTTTACAAGTTGTTAATGAAAGAAAATAGTCATTCTAGGCAAGGTGTGATTTATAGTAACATGAATTTGACATTAACATTTGACTTACTGTGTAAAGTAAGCTACATTTATTTAGGCTGCTTTAATTTTTTTATGATTAATAAATAAAAGTAATTAAATAATACTATTCTTTTGGCCATTGTATTGTTAAATAAATAAAACTATTGTGTTATTAATAAATTGCATAACCTTATAACATTAAAATATGAGGACTTGCCCCATCTTGACGACTTTGAGAGCACATCTCAACCAATTGAAATCTGCCTTAATTATATAATTGACTATGTCTGATATAATTATCCAGGAATTTTAGTTCAGAGAGAGAGAAAAAAATACGAAAATAATTGCAAATTTTCCTAGTTTAAAACATGCAAAATAACTGCAAAACATGCTTTGGAGATTTGACTCAAAACCAGTGCTGGGTAACTATTTACTTTTAGTCTGGATTACGTAATCAGGTTCTTGTAATTTGGTTATATTACATTTTAAAATGCTCGTAATTGGATTACAGTTACTTTTGAAGGATTACATGATTACAAATTATTCACACATTGGCAGTTTATTGATTCTTTTTTTCTCTTTTAAATTTCCCTTTCTCAAAAATTCTACTGTGTGTCATTTCATTTAGCTTTGAAAATTCACAATATACTACGTAAATGTCATGTAAATTAATTTGTGATCCATGCCTCTGAATTTAAGGACAAAAGCACCTCTCGGTCAACTAGACCATGTTAATATTTTAATAATTCAACAAATTCACATTCACAGTTCCCTGATCTGGTGATTAATGGTCACATTAACATGCAGGTGAACAAATAAAATGATTTAGATGTAAATTTATGCATTTTAGTTTTACATTTGTATTTAATATGATCTTTTCATGAACTCATAAACCCTATATGATGTATAGTGATGTATAATGTTTAATGCATTTCATGATGTTGAAAGAATCTCTTTGCTTTTTATAACAATTCCATTCAAATCTATAGGTTCAACAAACTGGGTCAAAAGTAATCTAAAAGTAGTCCGAAAACAACCTAAAACAAGTAATCTAGATTACATTACTGACTACAATGTTGTAATCAGTAACATATTACAATTTGTAGCACTAATCTTCAGCTCTGCTGAAATGTACAGCTCTGGTCGTCCCCATCTTAAGATGCATTATACTGTTGATTTCACCTTCTGATCACAGGGAAATGACCAACCTTTTTGTCCTTGACCCTTTCTTGACACTGTGTGTTCCTTTGTTGGAATAATTAGTGGTGCGTAGAGGGACTTATTCACATTTGTTTCCCCATGAATTTGACTGAAGTGTGTATGGGATTAAAATAGGGCCACAATGAGCTTTTAAAATTCAGCAATTAATGTACATTTTGTTATTGCAAGTTGTTGCAATAAGACTAATTGCATGCTTGCAATGGCTAAAATAGATTGAGGCTTCAGACTATTTTATAAAAATATATCTTTAATAATGTGATCTGTCATTCTAGTGCAAATAAATAATAATGGTATTTGATGACGTTAATGGTCTGCACTGACCCGTTTCCCACATTTGTTTCACTGATCTCCATGTTCCTCATGTACTGAGTGATGGTTTTTCATACAGAGGAACCTGTCTAACGGGATTAACGATGCCATTCAGAAGAAGGATCTGCATCCGTGGACTAGAAAGTGATGTTTGTCAAGTACTTAAAGTCTTTTTTTATATACATTAGTAACTATATTAATAGTGTCCTATAGTAACCCTAGAAGTCGTACTTTTTTACATTTATTCACTTTATTTCTAGCTTTAAGAGACTGGCTCCTGTGAGGTTACATTGTTATGTAACATATACGATTATATAACAACACATTTACTCTGGCATTTAACAGATGCTTTAATACACAGTGACCGTACAGTGTTTGCGATACGTAGAGACATACAGTGTTATGCCTTGAGTTGCTACAGCACAAGTAAATTAAATATACATGAAGGGTTGATTTCAGGATGACGGTGTTGACTTTGCAGCGCTGGCTAGCGTGTGTTTCAGGCTGGCCATCAATAAACAGGCTAACATGAACAAATACTGCCTGACGTTTGTACTAATCAGAGTTCACTGTTCTTGTTAAGGGTCATGGCTTATATAGTTTCTCTACAGTCATCATCACCAAGGTAAAAAGTCACAGTATTTTAGTTTGTAATCATAAAGTAAACAAACATTGAGGCTTCAAATGTCAAGTTGAAATATCTGAAATCAGAATGTAGAAAAAAGAATACAAAAAATAAATTCTTAATTTTTTTTAATGTTGTCAACCAAGTCTAACCAACACAGAGAAATATTCAGAAAAGTAAAAAAAAAAAAAAAAAAGTTATTTATTTTTTTTTTTTTTAAATATCAGTGAAATCCATTGTAATTAATTTAAATCATGAAACTTTTACAATGTTACAGCAATTTATTAAAAGTTTAAGAAAAATTACATTTTAGAGCCTTATGAAATCCATTGGATTTTTTTCTCAAATTCTGTTTAATTATAACAGATTCTGTGTTCACCTTTTTAATTTGGTTCCATTTTAATGGCTTAATTAAATTTGAATAATAATTGAATTCATAAAAACAACTTAGCCTAATTGATTAATTTGCTTGCAATAATGGGGCCCTGTGAACTGTTGTGTATTTTCATTTTTATGGTAATCAAACATACTGTAAAAATTAAAACATGGAAGAAAAATTGTGATGTACACTCTGTCACAATTTCTTCAAGCTAAACCGAACTTTTATTTTGATGGGTTGCCTTGAAGACCTTCAGTTTCTGTGTGTATGTGAAATGAGGATAGTTTTTCTCAAAGGAAACGGTAAAATGCTCATAAAGTGACTCTCAGAGCAGCTCTGGAGTTAAAATGAATGTGTTTATGTCCTCATATAGTGAGATGGCAGATGCAGAAAACACGTAAGTACACGCGCGTCTGTGCCATTCATTCACACAGAGACAGAACACACAGGATTCATATTTATATTAATCTTTTTGTGGTTTAATAGTCACAGAAATATCGCCGTTTCATTTAAAGTGTACTGACCTACTTTTGATTTATTCATCCAAGATTTGACAAATTCCGTGACATTCTGCGTTATACAATAAATTACGTGTTTATGACTGGATTCTGCGATTCCATCTGCCTTTTCTGCATTGCAGAAATCAACATTTTTGCTAGAAGTAAAGGTTAGCTTATGTTGAAAAATGTCATGGTGTGACTTCCAAAACAATTTATGATATTGAGTAATGTTTGAAAAAAACAACAACAACTATGATTATTTATTTTCTTTTCCCACTTTGTGTGTTAACTTTCAAAACACTTTTTAATTGAGAGTTTGTATGAATTAAACATCCAGTATATTCATACAACCTATATGATATGTGACAAAACCAGTCTTAAGTCGCTGGGGTATATTTGTAGCAATAGCCAAAAATACATTGTAGGGGTCAAAATTATCGATTTTTCTTTTATGCCAAAAATCATTAGGATATTAAGTAAAGATCATGTTCCATGAAGATATTTTGTAAGTTTCCTTCCGTAAATGTATCAAAACTTAATTTTTGATTAGTAATATGCATTGCTCAGAACTTCATTTAGACAACTTTAAAGGCCATTTTCTCAATATTTAGATTTTTTTGCACCCTCAGATTCCAGATTTTCAAAATGTTGTATCTCAGCCAAATATTGTCCGATCATAACAAACCATACATCAATGGAAAGCTTATTTATGTATAAATCGCACTGACCCTTATGACTGGTTTTGTGGTCCAGGGTCACATATGTCTATTTTTTTTGTCTACACAGAATGATCAAACATCAGGAATCCCCTAAAAGATGCGATACGAAGCATGCACTGGAGTTTTAAAGCACAAAGATAATCTCATCTATCCTGCCATCTTCAGTCCATGATGAACGGCACCTCATTCACACTGAATCTCTCTAGTTTAATCAACGGGACAGATGTGGCGGTCTCTGGTCCCGTCACCTGGAGGATGGCCATGATCACTCTCATAACCGTCCCGCTCTCCATCATCACCATCATAGGCAACGTCCTGGTCATGATCTCTTTTCGAGTCAACCCTCTTCTGAGGACAGTGAGCAACTACTTCCTCCTGAGCTTGGCTGTAGCCGACTTCATTTTGGGCGCCGTCTCAATGAACCTCTACACTACCTACATCCTGATCGGCCAGTGGACTTTAGGAAACCTAGCCTGTGATGTGTGGTTGACTGTGGATTATGTGGCAAGCAATGCCTCTGTTATGAACCTGCTGGCCATCAGCGTGGACCGCTATCTCTCTGTCATGCGACCTCTGACCTATCGGGCCACTAGAACGCCCCGAAGAGCGGCGGTGCTGATTAGTTTAGCGTGGACCGTCTCGTTTGTGCTTTGGGCTCCAGCTATTTTGTTCTGGCAGTATATAGTGGGTGAACGGACTGTTCCAGAAGGAGAGTGTTCAGTGCAGTTCCTGTCTGAGCCTGTGATCACATTCGGGACAGCCATCGCTGCGTTTTACCTGCCGGTGAGCGTGATGGTGGCGTTGTACTGGCGGGTGTACCGCGAGACAGAGAAACGCTCTCAGCAGCTCGCTGGACTCATCGCTTCACAGGGAGGACGCACGGGAAACGCATCTCAGGTGGGTTTCAAGTGGGCTCGTCTATTATTTTACATTCTAGGTTTTAAAAAAGTTCTTTGTTAGCATCAATGGTTCCATGAAGAACCTACGTTCTTTATAGTGGAACAAATGTTTTTAGATTTACAATGTTCTTTACACTAGGAAAGAAATGGTTCTTTTAAGAACTGTTCACTGAAAGGTTCTTTAGGGAACCAAAAATGGTTCTTCCAAAAAAAATTGGGGCTGTCAAAATTAAATTTTTTAATGCAATTAAATGCATCTTCCTTTTTTTTCAATTTATAGTTTGTGCATATGCAGTTTATTGTTTGTGAAGGTTGTTTTAACTCAAATTAAAAGTTGTTATATTTTTCAAAGCCTATGGTGTAAATTATACTGTAATGATGAATGGCTATAATTAATGCCGACCTTAATTAACAGGCTACTTAGTCAAAAGATGCATATTTTAAATATACCATCTTTATGTTGTTTCTACATTAATTTGGAGATCCACTGTGAAATTATGACAATATAAATATATATATATTTATATGCAATTAATCGCGATTAATTACAGAAAAATGTTAGCTAGTTTGTAATTATCGATTGACAACATAATATATCTCCAAATAAAAATTAGCAATAAAATTACTTCCAACAGCTTATTAATTTGTGGTTAATTTTTAGTAATTGGTTTTAGTTTAATTCATTTTTGTTAACTTGTGGCCACTGTGTAATAATTCGCTGGCCGTGATTTACCTAAAACAAGGGAACAAATAATTGCATGCATGGGATAAACGGGACAAAAGTCTTAATTTGTGGACATGATATCTTGTTTTATTTCCCTGCCTGTCATTTTTGAGACTTTGATGTGGGGAAAACAATACTATCAACATACTGCAACAGGATGAATATAAAGAGCTAAAGTTTTATAATGTTATCATAATACCTAATCACACAAAACATCACAGAATTTAAAATATCTGATGTTTTTTCTTCTAAAATGACCACTTCTCAGAGGATCCAAACTGGATTTGTTTTAGCTACCAGGATTACATAAAACAATGGGGGGGGGGGGGACTACATTTACCATAAAAAGAAAACAAACGTAAAAACTATTTTTTCCAAGAAAAATTATGGTTTTAAAAGAAACAAGTTACAAGCATTAGTGCAATCTGAAAGACAGATGATGTGCTACATGCTATTGCTAGTGAGAGCTAGTGTTATTTTAGTATTGTTTATGTACTGTGTTTAGTAATATTTTGACTTTACTTTTGTTTTTACAGTTGAATCAAAATTTGCATACACCTTGCAGAATCTGCAAAATGTTAATTATTTTACCAAAATAAGAGGGATCATACAAAATGCATGTTAATATTTTAGTACTGACCTGAATACGATATTTCACATTTACATTATAGTTCACAAGAGAAAATAATAGTTGGATTTATAAAAAATGACCCCGTTCAAAAGTTTACACGCCCTTGATTCTTAATATTGTGTTGTTACCTGAATGATCCACAGCTGTGTTTGTTTGTTTGTTTGTTTAGTGATATTTGTTCACGAGTCCCTTGTTTGTCCCGAACAGTTAAACTGCCTGCTGTTCTTCAGAAAAGTCCTTCAGGTCCCACAAATTATTTTTTTGTGAATTTGAACCCTTTTCAACAATGACTGTATGATTTTGAAAATGATGCATTAAGAGCCTGGGGGTGAAAACTTTTGAACAGAATGAAGATGTTTACATTTTTCTTATTTTGCCTAAATATCATATTTTTTTTCATTTATTACTGCCCTTCAAAAGCTACGGAAGATACTTATGTGTTTCCCAGAAGACAAAATAAGTTAAATTTACCCTGATCTTCAAATTCAAAAAGTTTAATGCATGGTTTTTCCTTCTGGAGCATCAGTAAGCGTTTCAACCTTCTGTAATAGTTGCGTATGAGTCCCTCAGTCATTGTTGGAAAGGGTTCAAATACACAAAAATGCTGGAAAACCAACAAATTTGTGGGATCTGAATGACTTTTTTTTTTTAAGAACAGCAGGCAGTTTAACTGTTCAGGACAAACAAGGGACTTATGAACAACTATCACTAAACAAAAAAAACACAGCTGTGGATCAATTCAGGTAAAAGCACAGTATTAAGAATCAAGCGTATATACATTTTTGAACAGGGTCATTTTTTATAAATTAGAATTTGTCCTTTTTATTGGACAAAAATACATATAAAATCATCATTTTGGATATAGTGCACTATATAGTGCATATAGGGAGCTTTAGACTACAAGAAACAAACTAGGGTTATTAAATAAGCTTTAAATCAGTCAAATTGAAGTCAACTAATACTTGATATTTATATACTGATGAAAGTTTTTTTGTCTTATAATATATGTCTTCCAGAGATCATGTCAAAGCAATTCTTGCAGCGTTGAAGATGTCAGACCACAAACGGATCAGAACCAGCACAAGAAGACACACAGGACCATCTGTCCAATCATCACCCACCGGACAGCAGCGTGGTGGAAGAAACGGAGGGAAAGAGACGAGATGTCCAGCTCGTATACCACATACAGCCATCCACAGATGGACACAGACACGGACGACAATAGCAAATACATTCCACTCGTTCGGATGGATAAAACTGCGGTCAGTGAGCGTAACGCCACTAAGAGGAGCTGTGAGTCGGGAAGTCAGAATTCGCTTAGTTCTCCTATGAATCCCACAACCATGAGTTCTGCTCAAGCTCCGGCTCGATCGCTGACCGCGGGCCAGCAGGGCCGCAAAGCCCGGACCTCGTGTCTGATCAGGGAGAAGAAAGCGGCCCGGACCCTCAGTGCCATTCTCCTGGCTTTCATTGTAACATGGACCCCCTACAACATCATGGTCCTGGTGTCCACTTTCTGTGACGACTGCGTTCCTGAGGGCCTGTGGCAGCTGGGATACTGGCTCTGCTACGTCAACAGCACGGTCAACCCCGTCTGCTACGCGCTCTGTAACAAGCACTTCCGGGTCACCTTCAGGGCGCTGCTGCTCTGCAGGTGGAAGGAGCATAGGAAAGGGATCAGATGGACCCCGACTGGGAACGGCTGATTACATCACGATGTTGGGTTTTCTCTTCATGATATATCAGTGACAAATGCTGATCTTTATGATGATGCCAAGGCTTGAAAGGATCCTAGACATCGAAGTTGTGCTTCAAATGTATGAAGTTCAGACCAGCTGTTTGTGAAATCGTATCTTTGCTGGGCATGTAGCAGTTTTTAAATTTGAATTGCTTTACTTGACTCATTCAGAATATAAAATGTAGCATCTGGGTATGTGTTTATCATGCATAAACCCTTTAACCCTCTGGTGATGTTCGGTCAAACATTTTACGTCTTTTATTATTATTATTTTTTACTTCAGAATGGTACAAGACTTGGTAAAGGTTTTGGCACTTGTTACGTGAACACCATATATATATATATATATATAAAATAAAAAATAAATAAAAATCATGGACATAATTCAAAAAGGTTAACTGGTCCTTTGCATTGGAAACGTTTGGTACTGCACCCAAACAAAATCTTACTGAAAGCTAATATTTTTGTATATCTACCGCAAATTTGTAACACAACTTATTTAGATTTATGGCTTTGATTTTCATATAGGTTTAGAGTAAAACATGTTTTGGAAAATATATATGTGACCCTGAACCACAAAACCAAAAAAATCGAAATTGAGATTCATACATCATCTGAAGACTGATTAAATAATCTTTCCATTGATGTATGGTTTGTTAGGATCGGACAATATTTTGGCTGAGATACAACTATATGAAAATCTGGAATCTGAGGGTGCAAAAAAATCTAAATATTGAGAAAATCGCCTTTAAAGTTGTCCAAATGAATTCTTAGCAATGTATATTACTAATCAAAAACTATGTTTTGATATATTTACAGTAGGAAATGTACAAAATATCTTCATGGAATATGATCTTTACTTAATATCCTAATGATTTTTGGCATAACAGAAAAATCAATAATTTTGACCCATACAATGTATTTTTGGCTATTGCTACAAATATACCCCAGCAACTCAAGACTGCTTTTGTGGTCCAGGGTCACATATTTCATACACAATTTTAAAATAGCATTTTGTATATTTAAAAATAATAATAATAATAATAACTTTTTAGTTTCACTTTTTAAACTTTTTTTTTTCTTCACTTCAGCTATAATTTGCCAAGCATCTTATTTAAAAAGAGACCAAACTCCACATTTTCTGTACTTTTACTGGTCGACAAATATTAGGGCAATTTTATACGTGCTGGAGGAAGATGAGACATCAGCCAGCTGGGCAGAGATAGAGAAACCATCTATTCAATACAACCCACTGTCAGTATTATATTCTAAGCTGCCATTGGCACATCCTTCATCTAACTTTACACTCTGTCCAGTTGTGTTACAAAATCTGGTACCAGTTTAGACGTCATTTGGCACTTAATGATCTCCCGCTTGCCTCACCTGTAGCACAGAGCACATATTTACTCCATCTGCGACAGATGCAACATTTGATTCATGGTCAAAAAATGGTATTAGGTCATTTGTATTTGCTTTTCCTAAAACACACTTTTATACGTATTTACAACTTAGAAGCTTTGTATCATTGAATTCAAACTGTTTCCCCTGTTGTCCTCATCGATCTCTCATTGATTCTCTTCTCGAACATAGGTGTGGAGAAAAACAATCCATTAGCAAAATCTATGGACTACTTAATCTACATAATCTGGCTACCTTAGAAACTTTTAAAAAAAAATGGGAAAAAGAAATGGAGGACCAAATATCAGCTGATGCTTGGCAGGAAGCAATTCTGAGAATACATTCTTCTTAGACACACGATTGTTCAGTTTAAAATTATACATCGTCTTCACTGGTCTAAGGACAGACTGGCAACGATTAAAAGTGATGTGAACCCTACATGTGACCGATGTAAGCAAGCTCATATGGTCATGTCTGCGATTAATACACTATTGGGATTCAGAGACCTTTTCTAATATGTTTGGTAAAACTATTGTTCCAACCGTGCTGACAGCGATATTTGGAGTTGTTACTCAAGACTACAATCTAAGCAGATATTATTGCTTTTTGTTCACTTCTAGCTAGGAGGTTAATTTTATATAAATGGAAAGACTCTACATACAGACACTGGATTAAAGATTAAAGATGTTAATGATTAAAGCTCCGATGTTAAATGAAAGGGTCAAAAAACAGATGCTTTATTACTTGGCAACCTTTTCTAACATTGTGGAGAACACTGAAGAATTGTACTTTTGTTTTTGTAAAGGTTTGACTGGTATATAGGGTTGTTTTTTGTTGTTGTTTGCTTGTTTTTTAAAACTTCTGTTCTATTGCTCTGTTCTAAAAAATAAAGAAAAATATTGGGGAAAAAAATAAAATATATATATATATATATATGTGTGTGACACTGGACCACAATTGAAGTTCTTAGCAATGCATATTACTAATCAAAAATGAAGTTTTGATACATTTATGGTAAGAAATTTACAAAATATCTTCATGGAACATGATCTTTATTTAATATACTAGTGATTTTTGGCATAAAAGAAAAATTGATCATTTTGACCCATACAATGTATTTTGGCTATTGCTACAAATATACCCCAGCGACTTAAGACTGCTTTTGTGCTCCAGGGTCACATATATAATATAATACATTTCATTGAAATAAAATTGGACCATCAGGTGAGCAACACCAGAGGGTTAACATACAAACTTTGTACTAGAGCTGCAGACATGAAATTAGTAACAGTAGTGATTTTTTTATGTTAAAAAAAAAAAATACTGCATTCTAAAAGCTCTTAAATTGTAATTATATACATTTTAATCTAAAATCTTGATGTTAAAAACTATATTTAAAAAAAAAAAATCTCTTACCTCGTGTATTATTTCATATGTATACATTTTTCTGGGTCTCAGAGTTATAGTACTATGGTAAACTTCATTGCAGCCTTTATTTACTTTGCTGTTAGCATTCATAAAAAAAATACACATTATTAAGATTAATATATCTGTTACACGTATGTTTATTATGGAAAGGCCAATATGAAAAATGTAAATAAAAAAAGACAGAAAAATACAGCATTTACATTTAATACCAAATACAAACTGACATGATATACCAAAAACAAATACAAAACGATACAGTACTCACGATAATTCAATATGGTTAGTCAACAATAATAGATATTGGTTATATCACATACAAAATTCTGCTACGAAAGATAACCCGCCTCATGAGAGTGTTTTTGTGGAATTAAAATGAGTGAATCCAGAAAATGAAGAAACAAAAAAACAATTAAAATAAAAAAAGCACCATCTTCTGGTTTTTGAATCTGGACCTTGGCACAATTACTTCCTGAAAGAACGACTTACAAGAAATAATCATTTACGACAAAGATAAACAGAGATACACTTCTTGTACAAATGAATATTTAAATCCGTAAAATCCTTGAAGGATTAAGCCATATGTTTGCTCTATGTAAACAAATGAATCTTGAGTGAATAATAAAGATGAAAAAAAAAAATATATTTGGCAATGCATAAACAGGTGCTTAATCTGGCCCTAACATCAAGGAATGTGGAAATGCTGCTCATAATGCATGAAGCGTATTTGATCCATCTCGAACCTTTCCTTTATGCACTCTTTCATTTCAAACACTGCTTGTGATGTGTGTAACAGTCATAGTGAAATAAAAACCAAAAACAATGGCTACGTTAGGGCCAATGATTTCTCTTTCCGCTGTTTCACGACCATCTGAATGCGTTTCTAATGGACTGCACTCTTCAAGCTAGACTGTTTTCATTATCACTCCATCGCAGGGTTTTGGCTCTGATAAATGGAGGCCTTGTCCTTCAGAAGAGCCAGACACAGGTGGCAACTCCAGCTTCCTACAAACAAGATTAAAGCCAAATATTACTCAGTGGCAAACACGTAACTACTACTAACTTCATAAACTTGTGCAATCGTTTTGGTGTCAAAGATGTGGCTTCACAAGATAAATTTGAAGATCTAGATGAGATCTTTATTTGTTTGGTCTGTTCCTCATGCAATGCTATTCCACTGCATCACAAGACTTGGAATACAGCACACAAAACTGAACTTTTCCCGAGGTTTTTCTTTTTCCCAAAATGCTAGTTAATGTTATCACACTGGAATAAAACTTACTTTTCTCACACAGGGTATAAACAACATCCAACTTTTAAAAAAATCTTTTTGGGGATTTTCCTTATGCTGTATTTTTACTAAACATCGGATTCAGTTTTTTTCTATCAGCTTGTTTTCTTTCAATTAGCGCAGGTTTTGTTCACTGATTGATCACAGGCCTTTTCCATGAACATTATCCACAATAATGATTTTTTTTTCACTCATGAACTGAGGTGCATGAGCTCAGATCACTGAGGTCTACGTCCAATCAGTTAAAAAAAAAAAAAAAAACCTGTGCGAACTGAAAGAAAACAGAAAAAAATATTGAATCCAAGATTTGGTGATAATAGAAATTTACATGCAATTTTTACACCAAATTAGTTTAAGGATTTTCAGCACAACACAAGGGTTACAAAACGACTTATCATGGCACATGATATTTATATATTCTTAAATGATAATTATATTAACTTTAATAAAAAATGTTGATGTTAAAAGCAAAATGCTATAAAAAAAGCATATTATTTCACATGTGGATGATTTACTACTGCTTTATGGATCTCAGAGATATAGTACTAAAGTAAATTTCTCTGCAGTTTTTTTTTACTCTGTTGGTAGCAGTCATGAAATATGTGATTTTTGTGTGTGTGTGTGTGTGTGTGTGCATATACAAACAGATGGACCACTTTTGTGTGTTCTAAATGGTGTTTTTTTGTGAAATTATCAGAGATTGATAGACTTGTCCCCATTCAATATGGCTTGGGAAGCCATTCTAAAACAAATGGATTCCTCAATTCCAAGGTTTCGGGAATCGAGAATTGATTCCCTCAAAGGCAAATCCTCTTTAATAGCCTTTTCGGTTCAAAGAGCTAATCATTAATTCACCTCTTGGCCTTTAATATCGACGTGAAGTCTGATTGATCTCCACAAACCTGTTTTTTTGGATGGGTTGTTCAATGAATCGATTCATATTGACCTTGGCATGTACATATAACCGGTATGTCACGCTGAAATATTTAAATAAAGCCATATGTGATTATTACCTTTCACTCGCTTTGTTTGGTTTCATTCAGTGATCCTGCATGTCCAATAGCTTACGACCGACAAATATTGATTAGCCTATGCTTTGGACAAGTTTCCTACAATAAAGTTTTTGAACCTAAAACATACAATATGGACACTGACACTTGTTCTGAGATCTAAAGTATATAAAAGGAATAACCTAGTTCTATAAAGTCCGTTAATTAGCTTAAAGGGTGAAACTGGCTTGTTGTGTTGTCCAAAATGGATTTGAGCACCACTCTGTACTACATGAAGAAGAGATAACAGATGCTGATAATAATCAATGAATGCAAAGGAAGTTTAAAAGGATGCAAGCTTTCATATCATGTAGAGATTAAAGCAAGCAAGTTCTACCAATCTATAATGAAAAAAGAAAAGAATAGAAAACAGTGGATAAATCTATTCCAGAAACGATTTTGGAAAGGAAGGTGCAAACTTTATTGAAAATGTCTCTCTTTTTTGCATTTAATGGAAGAAAAGAAAAAGTGGTATGAGTCTGGAACGACACGAGACGGAGTAAACGATGATAAAAGCGATTGCTCGTACCTTCTGGAGGGTCTGACATGGGAGGGCTGAGGCAGTACATGTGGTATCCTCGATCACAGTCATCACAGAACAGAAGCTGGTCCTGCGGAAGAAGATTTAAACACATCGACAGATGGTTTTGCGAAGTGTTGGGGGTAACGCATTACAAATAGCAGGAGTTATGTAATCAGATTACTTTTCTCAAGTAACATTACTTTTCAATTTACAAGAAAATATTTAAGTTACTTTTTCAAATACGTTCAAATACGTAAAATGTGAACATGCTTTTACTTATCTCACTCGCACAAAACAGATTCAGCATCCCTCAAAATTAATAAAATCAGTGAAATGCAATGAAAAATATGACACAAACCTGCAATAATTAAATGTTAAACAACAAATATGCTGTGTTTAATCCTATTTTATTAACCAATGCCTTTGCTGATGACCTTTGATGATCCAATTCAACCATACTAATAAGCAAAAAAGATTAGATAAATATTATTATTATTTTTTTTTTACTGAAGAGTGTTGGATTTTATTCTCCTGCGTCCTATTCTTCATGCAATTCAGAACGGCAGCTGAAAGGTTTGCTTGAGCGGCGTCCTCTACTGTACGGATGTGAATCCACATTTCCTTCAGACTTATTAATTTCACTTTTGGTGTGAAAGGGCTTTTGCATTTGCCAAAAACAGAACTTTTTATATTAAAAACAAACAAGTAAGTCCAGCCCTGATTTAAAACGTACCGCAAAAGTAACGTAACGCAGTATTATTATCCGCAAAAACTAATTAAGTAACATAATTAGTTTTTTAGGGAGTAACGCAATACTGTAATGCATTACTTTAATCCCCGGTTTCACAAACAAGGCTTAAGCCTAGTCCCAGACCAAAATGTAAGTCTGAACCGTTTCAACTGAAATAAACTTGCTTTAACTGATCTTAAAGCGGTCATATGATGCAATTTCTCATTTTCATTTTCTTTAGTGTGTTATTTAGCTGTTTGTGCATGTATACGATCTGCAGAGTTACAAACACGCCTCATTCAAACACAGCCGCACATGTCTTCATCACGATGTTGAAATATTTGCGTAATGCCACCCAAATGTTCATGCGAAGAAAGGCGGCGTGGTTTCAGTAACATCAGTTAGTGTTGATGCAGTCATGTCAGGGAGAGGCTGTGTGTTTCTATGCGAAAGCAAAACACTTTATTTGGCCTTCTGGAAATAGATGCATTTAGGAATCATTGTTAAGATTTGTTTACACCAGAACAGCACAACCCAGATGTTCGAATTTGTGCAATGCATTTTATGGATGACAGTTTCGTGAACCTAGGAGAGTACAAGGCTGGCTGTGCACAAAGGCTAAAAAAAATTAAATAATAATAAAAGGGTCAGTTCCGACTTTGCTCAGACAATCTGGTGCTTCTGAATCAGCGACTGTAAGTATGTTTTGTTATTAGTTTAAATATTTGCTATTGACTGTTCAAATGCGGAGTTTTGCGCAGGGTAGAGTAACGCGTTTGTGTGTGTGTGTGTGAGAGAGAGAGAGAGACAAGGTCACATCACAGTGGAGTCAGCTTTCTTAACTTTTCTTATTTGCTTGTATGCAAATACGTTCGAGCATCATCAACGTGTCTGTCACGCGACTCTGTTCCCCTTTCGGGCTTGAACTGATGGTAAAACTAAAGACATTATTAGCTGTCTTTATATTTAGTTTGAAAGCACTTGTGGTGTTCGGCCAATCACAATGCACTCTGTCAGCTGGCCAATCAGAGCAGACTGTGCTTGTCGGAAGGAGGGGCTTTGTAGAAAACAACGCGTTTGAGAGAAGCGGGGCATAGAGGAACTACAATAAAAAATAATGTGTTTTTGAACATTAAAGCATGTCAACATACTCCGTTACACCAAATGTGCAAAATAATGATCTTTAAAATAGCATCATATGACCCCTTTAAAATACGTCAGTGCCTTTGTTTAGTCTCAAGATGCACACCAGTATTGTTTTTTCCAAATCATGTTTATAAAAACTACTTAAATGTCCTAACTGAACTATCGCCTAATCCTGGTTTAACCTAAGCCCTGTCTGCGAAACCAGGCTTTAAAGTAACTTTCCCCAACACTGGTTTTGCATGTTTGACTGATCATGTGAGGAGACTCACGTCATTCTCAGATGTGCCACAAACATTGCAGCACTTGCACTCAATGCACTGCCAGCGGTAAGTCTTCACAGCTGCCATCATCACGGCAGTGAACTGCAGGCACGAAGGATGTCCTAAGGAGAGAAAAAGGCCAATTATGTGCATCTCAACATGGAGGTTTAGAGCTTGTTGTGTGTCTCTGTGTCGCACCTGAACGTCCACAGTCAGAGCAGGACACCAGTTCCTCAGACTGGCCTGTTTTCTGGTTCATGTTAGAGTCGCCCAGGCAGAAATCACAATAGTCATTGGGTAACGCCAGGCCATTTGGTCCTTTCTTAGGGGCTGTAATTAAAACAGTGGATCAGACCGATGTTTAGACTTCCAAATCGAAGCTGCAATCAATGTGGTCGTAACAAAAGTTACAAATATTTGTAATGCCATATACAATATCCTTAAGAAACAAGGATCTAACAATATCTAACTCTTAAATATTGTATAAAGGGTGTGGTTCAAACATGAAGAACTCGTTAAATCCTATAAGTTGATCATGCACAACCATATAAATGAGGTGTCATGAATGAACTCACTCTTGGGTTCCTCTTGTGGTGCAGGTGTGTGCATCTCAGGCTCTTCTTTGTCTTCTCCCTCCTCATCAGCCAGGTGAGAGTGAGTGTAGTGGTAACTCAAACCTGGTCTGTTTTTATAGCGTTTCCCACAGACTAATAAACAGAAAAGGATTCAAATTAAAACAGCAGTGTGAACAGGACTTTCAGCGCTGGTTTTCAATGTACTAAAGCTCCCTCTCCTGACATCAAAACCACAAGCACAATAAGATGATTGCTCAAATTGCGTTTCTTCTTCTCACCAAGGCTGCATTTATTTCAACAAACACAGTAAAAACAGTAATATTATTATGATTTATATATTAGTGAATATATTGTAAAACGTGATTTATTTCTGTGATGCAAAGCTGAATTTATTACTCCAGTCTTCAGTATCACACGATCCTTCAGAAATCATTTTAATATGCTGATTTGCTGCTTATAACCATTTCTTCTTGCTAATGTTTTTGTTAAACCGTGACACATTTTTTATTAAAAAGTTCAAGAACAGCATTTAAAATAGAAGTTAGAACGCTTTCTGTTACTTGAAAAAAAACAAAACAAAAATAATTACTGACCCCAAACTTTTGAATAGTAGTGAACCATAGTTTACCATAATAAAAAACATCCAATTTAACTGAATGTTGCCTAAAACAGAATTCTAATAGTTCAGGCAAAAAATTCAGGCAAAAAATAACCATAATGCTACAAAAGAATAACTTTTTAAAACAACAATCACTCAAAATAACATGACTCACTGTCACAAGCATACGGTTTGTCTCGATCTTCCTGGGCAGCTGCAGCAGCTTCCAATTTCTTTTTTCCATTTCCAACTCCTCGACCCTGACAGATTAAAATTACATTTTCATAAAACTATTCCTCCAGGCCATCGCATGACCAAGAACATCAGGAGATAATAAAAACGCTTAAAGGGATAGTTCACCCAAAAATGAAAATTCTGTCATTAATTTCTCACCCTCATGTCGTTCCAAACCCGTAAGACCTTCGTTGATCTTCAGAACACAAATTAAAATATTTTGGATGCATCCCATGAGCTCTCTGACCCTGCATAGACAGCAAGGATCCTAACACAATCAAAGCTCAGAAACATAGCAAGGACATCAGTAAAATAATCCATTTGACATCAGGGGTTCAACTATAATTTTGCGAAGCTACGAGAATACTTTTTGTGCGCAAAGAAAACAAAAATAATGACTTTATTTGACAATAAAGCACCGTTTTGGAGAGTATCACATACGTAAACAACACATGCAACATATATATCCACGGATATGTTGTTTATGTTCAGATCAAAGCGTAAACAACGTACGATACTCTCCAAAATGGTGCTATAGGGTGACGCAGAGGAGACAAATTGTCGAATAAAGTCATTATTTTTGTTTTCTTTGCGCACAAAAAGTATTCTCATAGCTTCGTAAAACTACGGTTGAACCCCTGATGTCAGATGGATTATTTTAACGATGTCCTTGCTACGTTTCTGAGCCTTGATTGCGTAAGGATCCTTGCTGTCTATGCGAGAGCTCACGGGATGCATCCAAAATATCTTAATTTATGTTCTGAAGATGAACGAAGGTCTGACGGGTTTGGAACGACATGAGGGGGAGTAATTAATCACACAATTTTCATTTTTGGGTGAAATATACCTTTAATACTGTATCAATATTCAATTAATTAAGCAACAGCAGACTAGGCATGTTACCTTAGACTTTCCTTTTCCTCGTCTTTTTGGAGTCTCCTCCTCAAAATCTTCATCATCCAGATCATCCAAGTAGTCTTCCGGCTCAAGGATTCTCTGAGAACGACAGGGAACGGATCAGGCTATGTATTCGTACAGGAAGATCCATCAGTTATGTGCAGTACATAAAAAGCCATATTGAAAAGCTCTGCTTTATACCTTCCTAAAGCGTGTGGAGCTGCTGTGGCTGCTGGCCGCACTGGTTCCAGTGATCTCGGTCAGACTGGCTTCTTCCTCAGGCGGTCTGAGCTCCGTGGACACTTTTTTATCCATCGGCTCTCCTTTCAGCAAGGCTTCCAGACTGCTCCCATCCAACGGTCCCAACACATCTTTTTTCAGGTTCAGTTCCAGCTCAGCTTTGAAAAGATGCAGTTTTAAATTATTTGGTTAGGATTTGCAATCTAATTTTAAAGATTTTCTCTGACTTAAATATCTCAATCTATATGGTTTATATTTATTAACCCTATAAAGTTTGAATTTTGTTTTTGTTTTTAAATGCAACAGTTTATTTAAAAGTTTGCATATGTGACCCTGGACCACAAATCCACTCAATTTTTTGAATTTGAGATTTATACATCATCTGAAAGCTGATAAATAAGCTTTCCATTGATGTATGGTTTGTTAGGATCGGACAATATTTGGCCGAGATACAACTATTTGAAAATCTGGAATCTGAGGGTGCAAAAAAATCTAAATATTGAGAAAATGGCCTTTAAAGTTATGCAAATTAAGGTCTTAGCAACTAAAAGTTTTGATATATTAACAGTTGGAAATGTACAAAATATCTTCATGGAACATGATCTTTAATTAATATCCTAATGATTTTTGGCATAAAAGAAAAATGGATAATTTTGACCCATGCAATGTATTGTTGGCTATTGCTACAAATATACACGTGCTACTTATGACTGCTTTTGTGCTCCAGGGTCACATATGTGTTTATGTTGAGTATCACATTTGATACACCAGCTTTTTTTTGGCTCATATAGTAAAATGTAGAAGAATATGGAGATTAGATCAAAAATAAAATGAAATTTTGAGCTTGTAATGTAAATCAGTGAGATATTTATAACAGCACTACTTACATAAAATGCATATAAATATCAGTTTTCAATTTATACCTCCCAAAACTGTTCTAGTAGGATATTTAAATGCTCAGTATTATGATCAAAGCTCTGTAGTTTTCATTAACAAAAATGTAAAGCAATGCAATAAAGTCACGATTGAGAGATGAACATGATGTATCTTATATGGTGCTCACATTTTAACAATCCAGTAAGTGTTCATATAAAAATATTACTAATAATATATAAGTTATTAATACACTTACTATATAAAAGGAAGCTATGTAGTAGATTGTGTAAAATAACAGGTGTGAAATTCGTGTATCAAAAATTGTGTTATAGATTTAAACACAAGAACAGGTAAAGACAATCACAGCAAGAAATAAATGATGTTAAGCATTACAAACAGGCTGTATTATAACAGATACCAGCTTTGAGTGGAGGGAAAACCAGAGCAGGGTCTTCTGGTGGGTGAGCTCTTCTCTTCTTCCTCCAGCGCCGGGCAGGATATGTGTACAGCTGTCCCGGTGCGGTACCTTAAGTAGAAATATATGTTAGCACCAGCAGGACGGATTGAGAATGGAATAAGTGTATTGGGCTGATGCTGGACCTGCACTCCTGTGTCTCTTCTCCATCCAAATGTAGCAGTTGCTTTGAGCGACTCCAGTCTGGGAGTCCAGGAAGGGCATGAGGATGCTCCTCTCGGCACACAGCCGGGCGTTATAACTGTGACACTGCTCCAAAGCATCTTTATAGTACTGCTCTCCAAGCCTTCAGTCCACACACACACACACACACACACACACACACACACACACACACACACACACACACACACACACACACACACACACACACACACACACACAATAACATCAAATACAAGTTAATTCAAAGCATGTGATTTAGATTTGCCGTCAGTAAACATATTCACATTTGAGGAGTTAAATCATAGTCTTGAGAAAATAGCATTTTTTACATTTGGTGCATCACAGTGTGCTGGTATGTGACTCTGGAGCACAAAAGCAGTCATAAGTAGCACGTGTATATTTGTAGCAATAGCCAATAATATATCGTATGGGTCAAAATGATTAATTTTTCTTTTATGCCAAAAATCATTAGGACATTAAGTAAAGATCATGTTCCATGACGATATTTTGTAAATTTCCTACTGTAAATATATCAAAACTTATTTTTTGATCAGTAATATGCATTACCAAGGACTTCATTTGGACAACTTTAAAGGCGATTTTCTCAATATTTTGATTTTTTTGCACCCTCAGATTCCAGATTTTCATATAGTTGTATCTCAGCCAAATATTGTCCTATCCTAACAAACCATACATCAATGGAAAGCTTATTTAATCAGCTTTTAGATGTATAAATATCAATTTCCAAAAATGGACCCTTATGACTGGTTTTGTGGTCCAGGGTCACATATGCAAACAATGGACATCAATGGACCCCAATGAGGTGTATTATTTTTTTGCCAGTATATAAAAAAAAGCAACGGCAATACTATAGACAATTTTTTTTTTCTTGAAAAAGTTGGACAAGAAAACACAACAACGAGGTAAAAGAAGTAGTGACTGGTTAGTGTAGCTGATTTTAAAAGAACACACATGGCTGTATGTAGCGCTTTGATGTCAGAAAACGATGAATGAACGAGGTGCAGATTTTCATTATTAGCCAACCAAACGCCACCCCAATACTTCACCCTTACTGTTGACAATAAAACCGTCCCGAATCAGCCACAAACTGAGAATATCACAGGCATATTCATTCAAAGAGTTTAAAAACTACATGTACTCACACTTTAACGATATTCTCTACGGCAGTCGCCATTGTTTTGCTGTAGTGGGCTGTTGTTGTCTTCACTGCGCATGCGCACTAGATGTCCTTTTTCAACGAACGCTACGTACTCGTTTCTTCAGAGGAGAAAATGTTTGATCCGTCACAGCAGATGAAAGCTAACCACACTAAAGTTTCTGCAAAACTGTACAAAATGTATGTGACCCTGGACCACAAAACCAGTCATAAGACTCAGTTTTTGAAATCGAGATTTATACATTATCTGAAATAAACAAATCTTTCCATCGATGTATGGTTTTTGTTAGGATAGAATTGAAAATCTGCAGTCTGCGGGTGTTAAAGATCTAAACTTTGAGAAAATCGCCTTTAAAGTTGTCCAAATGAAGTTAAATACATATTACTAATCAAATATTGATATATTTACGGTCGAAAATTTACAAAACATCTTCACAGAACATGATGAACTTTACATAATAACCTAAAGATTTTTGGCATGAAAAGAAAAATCGATCATTTTGACCCATACAATGTATTGTTTTGTTGTTCAGTGTCACATATTACCGAAATACAAATGATAGTAGCTACTAAAGTACTCAAAATAACTTAAACCCAGGGTTGCCAGATTTTCACAATAAAAATCCGCCATACTAGCCCAATGGTGTTTCTGGGGTAAAATACACGTTTTTTTGTTTTTTGTTTTTTTGGCGAGGTTCCTCTGGTAAAATTCATATTGCAGAATTATCATGTGAAATTACATTATTGGGGTCTCTTCAACCCGCAGACATTAAAAACAGCGTTTTTGGTTTTAACAGCAGCTTGCATCCTTGGTGTTGCATTACCACCATCTTCAGGATCTAGTTACTTCCCATGTACAGCATCTTATTTTTTCATATTCTTGATATTAGTCCTGTTTTAGTCAAAAAAACAAATAAAATATTTTGCTCCTACTGCATTCCAGTACCCTGTTTCTTTAATCCATGTCCAGTTAATCGTATTTCCGCCATGTCTTCCACCAAGATCATTCATTAAATTTCATATTTTGTGCAAGAACATGTTCTACATTCTCAGGTTTTTGGCACTGATCACAAAGTCCCGTTGACATGAAAAACAAACAGCGGCAACACCTACATGAAGAAATACTGTAGTAAAGTATTATACTGTATATAGTATTTACAACACTTAGTTAATACTACAGTATGCTGTAGCTTTCATAAACAATTGTGAACTGATAAACTGTAATAAATACTGTAGTATACTTTAGTTTTAAACTGTAGTATATGTAGTATTGTAGTATAATATACCCTATAGTTGTACAAAAACTTAGTACAGTATTGGGTAAAGTAATTTGTTTATATTACTATAGTTGTTATATTACCACAGCAACAATAAAATTACCACATGGTTCAAAAACACTATAGTACTTACTATAATTTTTTGAACCATACTATAGTAAAGTATTATACTGCATATATTATAGTATTTACAACACTACAGTATGCTGTAGCTTTCATAAACAATTGTGAACTGATCAACTGTAATAAATACTGTAGTATACTTTAGTTTTAAACTGTAGTATATTGTAGTATAATATACCCTATAGTTGAAGAAAACTTAGTACAGTATTTGGTAAAGTATTTGTTTATATTAATATAGTTGTTATATTACCACAGCAACTATAAAATTATCACAACAAATTAGAGTATGTTTCAAAAACACTATAGTACTTACTTATTATAATTTTTTTCATGTAAGAAGTAGCACAATTTCGCGGGAAAACCGAGGACTTGGCAACACTGAACCCGTTGATCTCACACTGCGGTGGGCGTGGTTACGTTTACATGACATCATCCGTCCGCACCGCCGCCGCCATTTATATTTCACCGCCATTTTACATCAACCCAGCAGAGATTAGGTTGCGAAGATGACGGCCCAAATGGAAAATCAACTGTGCAAACTGTTTGTCGGTGGCCTCAACGTCCAGACCACCGACGATGGGCTGCGAAATCATTTCGAGCAATACGGAACTCTCACGGATTGCGTGGTTGTGCAAAACCAGCAGCTAAAGCGCTCGCGTTGTTTCGGTTTCGTGACCTACTCGAGCCCCGAGGAGGCGGACTCGGCCATGGCGGCCCGACCGCACATTCTGGACGGCAACAACGTCGAGCTGAAGCGGGCCGTGGCCCGGGAAGACGCGGGCAAACCCGAGGCCCTCGCGAAGGTGAAGAAGATATTCATCGGCGGGCTTAAAGACGATATCGAAGAGGATCACCTCCGCGACTGCTTCTCCCAGTTCGGCGCGGTGGAGAAGGCGGAGGTGATAACGGACAAAGAGACCGGCAAGAAGCGGGGCTTCGGCTTCGTGTATTTTGAAGACAACGACTCGGCCGATAAAGCCGTGGTGCTTAAGTACCACGTTATTAACGGGCATAAAGTGGAGGTGAAGAAAGCCCTGACCAAGCAGGAGATGCAGGCCGCCGGTAGTCGCGGTGGCCGTGGTGGCCGCGGCGGCGGAAGGGGGATGGGAAGACCGCAGAACGGCTACGGCGGGCGCGGCAGCGGATACGGTAACTACGGCGGCGGCGGCGGCTATGGAGGCAATGATGGCTACAGCGGAGGCTACGGAGGCGGATACGGTGGCGGGTATGGGGGAGGCTACGGGGACCAAATGGAGGGCTACGGCGGTGGTAACGGCTACAATGACTTTGGCAGCGGCTATGGCCAGCAGTCCTCTGGCTATGGCCCAATGAAAGGTAATTACTCGGGCAGAAGCAACGCTCCTTACTCCCGAGGAGGTGGTGGTGGTGGTTACGGCAGGGGGGGTTACGGAGGCTCGTATTAGGAGCGTATATTAGGTCACAAATTAAGAGCAGCTCCTTCCCCAGCCCACATCACAGTTTTGACCACACATTATCTTCAGCTAAGTAGCCAGATTGAGCCACCTTAATGTGGCATGGCATTGACTGAAACACTCAAGCTCCATTCAGGAGTTCACAACTTTATCCAGCCTAGCAGATCATAGGTAGGGCTCACCTTTCCGACTTTACTCAACATCTCACAGCTGTTACTGCTACTACTACACATCCTTTTGCTCTCTTCCCTGAAGTACTAGGGAGTTTTTTTTGTTTTTTTTTTCAGCAAGACATAGGACTACTTCTCTGGATCTCTACTTATTATAAGACTGGCCAGTGGTGTCCGGGGCAGGCTACCTGTTCGCGAAACTGTTACTCACGTTTTTTTGTGCTTTGGGATTAAGTTAAGGGTAGTATTTTTGCTTGTTAATTAGTGTAGGCATGTGTTTTTTCCTCCTTTTAGTATATGTATTGTATTTTTATTGTGTCTGTTTTCTTTTCAATACATTTTATAGAGCTGCAAAACGATTAATCGCGATTAATCGCATGCAAAATAAGTGTTTACATTGTGTGTACTGTGTATATTTATTATGTGTATATAAATACACACATGCGTGTGTGTGTATATATGTGTATATATATATGTATGTAAAATATACTTTATAAAGTATAAATTTTATATATATACATATGCATACAAACAAATGTTTTTCTATATATATATATATATATATATATATATATATATATATATATATATATATATATATATATACACATACATATGAGTGTGTATTTATATATCCATAATAAATATACAAAGTACACACACAGAGTACGTAAACATACTTTTATTTTGAATGCGATTAATCGTTTTGCAGCCCTACATTTAAATCTGGTTTTGATTGAGAGCCAATCGCAGTGAACCCCTGTAGAGATTTAAAAATTCATTGGCTGGCAGCAGGCTTGATTTGCATATCACGTGATCTGCTGTGTGCAACAGTACCTGAAGTAAAAATCCCATTCATTTTCTTCATAAGGAAAGACCTACTGTGAGCTATGAGGTTAATTGATGTTATACGTTTATTGAAGCCGTCAGTGGGCATTATTTCAACTCATTTTGCAAATATATTGAAATGAACTGACTCTTCAAATCATCTTAAATAAAACATGTTAGCGCCCGCCCAGTCCCATGAAGCATGACACATGATATATTTTGTATATATTTGCGTATTTCGCAATAAACACATTTTTCTATATACACACTCCACACCTTTAAATCAATAGTTTAATCTATCATTCGCAATGCTTCTTGGGATTGCAGTACTTTTACCTGTTTTGTTTCAATTTTTTTTTTTTTTCGCGCTTCAAATCAAACGCATAGCTGATTGAATTAATTATAACTCTTTACTTTTTAAAAATGAATGGGAAAAATACTCCAGAAAATCAAGGCAGCTGAAAAAGTGGACGGGCACTGTTGAACTCGATTTGCTGCGAAGTCTGCCGCCAACCAATGAAAGATTGAACTTTTCTTTAATTAGGCTCGATGGCAACTAGAAGCTGTTCGTCCTAACATAAGAAACGTGTTGGAATAAACAGAAATTCCTTTGGCGTCTCAAAAACGTAGCAAGTTAAAGAACTAGCTTCAGCCTCAAATGTTCAGGCTCACTAAAACAGCCCTCAACATCCATTAATATAGTGACTAACGTGTGTCTCCTCCCAATTAGTGTCATTTGTTAAATAGTTCAAGCACATTATGAAAATATTGTCATTGGTGTTACAACGAACCTTTTCGTCGGGACTCTGAAGACCGATTTGAGTTGTTTTTCTACCGTTTAATCACTTAGTAAAGGACTTAAATGCTCTTGTCTCATTGTATTACTGCTTCAACGGAATAACCTATTGAATATTGTTTATTTCAGATACAACTGAACTGTATGTATTTCTGTTAATAAAAGTCATTATTCCGTAGCCATTATGGTTTATGGCCAGCTGAGATTTATTGGGTCGCATATGAGGCCCGTGTAGCGATTCTGTCTTTTCAATCTAGGTAAGACTAATATTGGAGGCCACACTTTGCCATTTATCAGGCATTGGCTCTAGTGCTCCATATTAATGACATTTCTTTGCATCAGACATGTGGGGATGTCAATATTTTCCCAACCATATGTTGTCTTTATTCTTAAAATATGTTTAGAGCTTTGTTCCAATACTTTTAGTGATCAAATAAGACGGATCTATACCTTAGCTGTGTCCACTACTACGTCATTGGATTCTCCAGGGCTACTCCAGAGATGTAGAAACCCAGCTGAAAATCCATAGGATAAACGCACCAGGTTTCCAGGTTTGTAGAAATGCTTTATACACCAGACATTACATCGGGTGTGTCTTTAACATACTTCGGATCCACCTGGAACGAAATCAGGTATTTGTGAGTCGTTAACGTAAAGTAAAGCGTGCATGCAACTTTATTTCAGCATTGCCTAAATTCTAGCTGTGAATAGCGTTAACTGGCGGTGACCATGTAACATAGAGGAAAAGTGGAAATTAGAACATGCTCTGTAGTTCAATGTGTGTGCCGCTGTGGTGATTGTGGTCTATGTAGTTATGTCTTAATCCAATATTTTAGCCGATTTTCAGTTTAAGGTCAAACCGGAGAACGGAGCTTATAGTTCCTGTATACTTGATGCATTAGTTCCAGATATTAATGACATCAAATGCAAAGGAGATCAGCATATATTAAGCAAGGTTTGTGCTTTCAGTTATTTACTTAACATCTTATCAATCCCCCTCCCCTCCTCATCTCGGTGTTTTGCTCGTGTTTTGTCCTACATTTCTGGCAGTCTAAGAGGACAGTGGATTTTGTTGATAATTGAGTGAGACTAGTGAAGATGCAACTGTACAACCTCTTGGCATTGGCCTTTTCAAAAGTGCTGTCATTTTCAAAGCACACCTCCTACATAGACCCTTCTTAAAGGCACAGTGTGTAAATCTGAAGGGGTTGTGTAGCTAGACATGTTTCAGGACACCGCTTGTTGACTTGACGCTTACATGCATCTGGATCTGTCTTCTTTTTCCACAGAGAGAACGCAATGGAAGGATTTAAATAAAATCTCACTTCTATGCGCGGCCGCTTGATGAACCTCTGCTGCGGCTGTGAATCCAGTTGCTCTGAAAGATGAAGAAAGAACTCCAGTGAGTTTGGTAAGCAGGTTTTTTTTTTTTTTGTTTGTTTTTAATCTGTGTTATACAGTAAGTCACACCAATTTCCTTTTCTCCATCTTTGCGTTCTAGCAGAGTTTGCATATGAACGCATGTGCCAGATTCCTGTGGACCTCCGAGAGGCAAGATACCCATGGTAAGATTTTGTACATTAAGCCATGAAAATGAATGTCTTTTTGATTTTCAAATCACTGAAACACAATCTTTAGATTACATATGTAGGGCTTAAGCGACAATTAATCGTTCAAAGTCCACTTGCGGTATTCTAGGTGCTTAAGATGTGTTTTTTTTTCTCTATAGGTAATCTTAAGGGTTTTTCCATTGTTCTAATTTAGTTTAACAGCATAATACCATTGCTTTTTATTTAAAGAATAAACCGATCCAATGTATAGTTGACATTTGAGGCTTAATAGTTTTTCAGTTAGTATTTTCAGCTAGTTTATTATATGTAGTTGCTTTGAACAATCGTATAATGCCATTCAAAACATAATTTCATGTAAATTGCCATAATCGTATTTAACTAATCTATTAATCTCAATTACTATTTCAAGGGAATAATTGACAATTATGAATTGTCACAATTGTGCAACCCTAATTGCATACTCCTTGTAAGTTTACCTTGGTTAAAGCATCATGGTTGTCTTGTGGGCCTTATCATTGAGATTTTGATCTTGTCAACTTAAGAGACCGAACACTGCAACAAACATGTTTCTGCTTGGCATCTGTTATGCTCACGTCGCTGCAAAATGTGTCTTCTGTTTGTTTTTACAGACTTGGTGCCAAGATGATGCCATGATAACGGTACTTGGAGGGCGCCTGCATTCGGTTCCTTTGACTGCAGTTGAATCAAATGCATAATGGCAAAGCGCACATTGTACTTGTGCACATGAACAAGAATAAACATGGCATTGAATGTCTGATGAATTTAAATAAAATAAATTAACTGGATAACTTTTGAGTCTGTTATTAATGTTTGAATGCATCAAGTGGTGTTACACAGGATGGGAAAAGAATAAACTGAGTAACGTTTACACTTAGCGCAATAAATGATTAACTTTCATATAGCTGATAAGGGCCACAGAAGCATGTTAGTGCTGTGGTTGTGCTCTGAAGAGTGACCTTGGAGATCTTAAAGCGATTGTATCGCTGTTGCCAGGCGACGCGCTGATGATGGAGGACCGTTACGACGTTCTTGGGTGTAAAAGTCAGTGAGCCCAGCGATAGCTGCGAGCTGCTAACCAGTCAGGTAACGTAAACAACCCCGGCCATCTCATGAGAGACCGCACTGAGCACGAAACAGCCCGATGAAAACGTTCAGCACTCGACTGGAGACTTTAAACGAACGCAAACGTCAATAAACGGAATGCCTGAGACTTATAAAACCTGCAGAAAATGATGTAGCAAGCTAACTTTAGCCGTCTGCCTAGCGCGATCTGCTCAAACCATGGACTGTGACGGGTAAGTGTGTTTTGAGGGGGAAAAGATGCAGTTAACTAACATGTTGTTTATTTATTTATTTATTTGGTAAAGAGGAGACCAACGTGACTAGTAGTGGATAAAGCTGTCATTTGAACCGTAAAACTAACTAGAGAATGCATTCTGACTTGCTATTAGTACTATTTGTAGCGGCTAAATTGCTAGCGGTCTGTTGTGTATTCACTTAAAGTCTCTGTATTTTAACATGTTAACGTCATACTCCACGTTTAAGTGTTACATACATATATACATGATCGTAAACACCGTCGTAAATGTGTGAAATAATGCTGTATTAGCAGCCATTAGTTCATGAGGCATTCAAAATAATCTAGTGCTAATCGTCTCCTGCAGAAACTGATTCCTTATCCACTGATGTGGTCTGTAAACTGACTTCATCGTCCAGTACAATCAAAATTGTAGGCAAATAACTGTCATGCAAAAGTAGTATACGTTAATGTGTGTTGAGAGCAAGGGGTTGACTTTGGTAGTACATTGAAGATGTTTTTAATAAACACATTTGTTGTTAAACATGTTAGTTGCAAAGATCTCTTTGACTTGTTCATTAGATTTGGAGTCCCTTGTCCTCTGCCTAGTTTGGACTCCCAGGACGATGCCAAAGATCCAGGGCTGCACACCTTCACTCACACACACATGAGCAAAGCCTTTCGGCTCATGAATGACTTGAGAAGGTTGGTAAACTGATGCAACTTATTCAGCAGCTTGTTATTCAGGTAGACACAGGATGGATTTTTATTGAAAATAAATAAATAAATAATTTGTTGCAAAACGTAACAATATCAGCTAGGTCTTTATATAAAGTTGGAAATATAAGTATATATCCAACTTTATCCGCATACATGCAGTATACTTACATAGGGTGATATGTACTATGTAGCATTTCTCAGCTGCTTGATTTAATGCGATTTTCTTAATGCAATTATATGGCATGAAAATATTAATTTAAAAAACAAATCATGATTTTCTGTAAAGGTGCTTTGGAACAATGTGTATTGTGAAAAGCACTGTAAAACTAAATCTGACTTGACCTGAAGTTAATTATTAACTGTGTTAGTGTGTCTGCTTGTCCACGAGATATTTCTGGCCTGTGTTCTCCAGAAGCATCGGAAGACCTTATCATAGAGCTTTGTTGACACCAATGGTTTCTATGATCTCTGTGGGCTACTTTTGGGAAAACACTACTCGTCTACATCTTTATTTTTTCTTTCTAATCACAGTCGGAGGATGCTTTGTGACGTTCTGCTGGTGGCGGGTGAAGTGGAGGTACCAGCACACAGAGTGGTTTTAGCGTCCTGCAGTCCTTACTTCTGCGCCATGTTCACAGGTACTACATCACATCCTAATGCTTTGCTTACACTGATGGGAGCCACGTGTTCCTCGTCGAGACCTATAATTATGACTTTCAATTAAAAAAATGAAAATTCTGTCATATTGTTCCAAACTGAAAACACAAAAGAAGATATCTTGAACAATGAGAAACAACAGTTTTGTTGCCCATTTACCAAAAAAAAAAAAAAAAAAAAAAAAAAAAAAAAAAATATATATATATATATATATATATATATATATATATATTTTTTTTTTCCCCTTGTAGTTTTCAAAATATCTTCTAGGCTCCACAGAAAGTAAGACAGGTTTGGAACAACATGAGGGCAGTAAATGACAGAATTTTTAGTTTTGGTGAACTTTAGCGAGGATAGACCATCCGATGATGTTCATTCTTCCATTTTTAAGCCTCATTTTAACAGTTTCTGTGTTGTGCTTGGTGTGTCCAGGTGACATGAGTGAAAGCAAGGCTCACCATGTGGAGATCAGGGATGTTGATGGACAGACGCTCTTGAAGCTGGTGGATTATATTTACACTGCCGAGATCGAAGTGTCTGAGGATAATGTTCAGGTAACGTACCTTTGAAGACTAATGTTTCAAATATAACTAATGACTAGCTCTTAAAGGCTGTTTGCGCTCCCTGGCTCTGGAGATCTGGAGATCTGGCGCTCTGTTATGAGTGCTGAGAGGCAGGGTATTTCCTCTCATTATTAGCAGAGGAAACACGCAGAGCGGGAGAGGAAGTTTTCTGTGATGTGCACTTTGCCCTTTGTGTTGCAGCTCTATTGTTTGTATGTGGGGCTTTTGTTAGGATGTACAGAATACAGCGGTGGAGAACAGATGATCAGAGAAGCTTCATGTCATTTATGCAGGAGCAGCGTGGCCTAGTTTTCATCTGGATAGGATGGGCAGATGCTCTGGTGGGGGTAGCGGCTGTTTATGGCTTAGTTGGTCCTTGGGGATTTTAACAATGCCATTCAGTGCAGTGCTTCACCCTATGTTAAATTTCTCTATAGGTCTTTTTCATTCCTTTTCTAGGAAGAAAGTGGGCATTGAGCTAGAATGTGCAGATGCGCTTTTCTATATTAGTCTTGTTTTTCCCTGAGACTTTCACTTGTATGCTAAGTAGCTAATGCTGGGTTAAATTCATTTATGTTCCTAATTCATAATTTTACTTAATAATATTAATTTAGTATAACAGTTGAAGTGGTGACAATAGCTTTCACAATGATCTATTAATAATTCAGTCTCTATTAAAATAATGTTTTATTTAAAATGATGAACGATAATAATCTGTAAAGTGAAATGTAATTAATTTTGGATTCCTTACTGAATCATCACTGGTAAAAGAGATGAAAAATTATAGGCAGAACTGTCTCTAATTAGTAAGGATTTTTTGAAGAAATTATCATTAATCAAGAATGCATTATATTGATCCAAAGTAAGAGTAAAGACATGTTACAAAAGATTTCTATTTCTAATAAATGCTGTTCTTTTGAACTTACTAATAATCAAAGAATCCAGGGGGAGTTTCATGGTTTCCACAAAAATGTTAAGCAGCACTGTTTTCAGCATTGATAATGAATGATGAAATGTTTCTTGAGCGGCAGTTCAGCTCATTAGATTGATTTCTGAAGGATCATTTGGCACTGAAGACTGAAGTACTGATGCTGAAAATTCAGCTTTGATCAAAGGAATAAATTACATATATATTGAAAATATATAAAAATAATAATAATAAAAAAATGTAAATAATATATTAAAACTAGGGGTGTGACGAGATCTCGTGGCACGAGATCTCGCGAGATCCGATGTGTCTCGCGAGATCCTACTGGTCTCACGAGAACGTGACGATATCCTCGCAAAATATTTTGCAATGTTTACATTAGAGCTGCACCATTAATCATTAAAAATTACGCTTGTGATCTTGATTCAAACACCCACGCGATCTTATTCCTGAATGACACCGATTCTATTAAGACTGGTTCGCATCACATCGCGAGTGTCAGTGGAGCATGAGATGTTGATGAATCAGAGGGTCGATCATCATCACGCTTCCGATGTGAACACTGTCAGACTAAACACGCTCCACTGACGCTTACGATGTGAAACAGGTGTTAAAAACATTCAAATCTGCATTCATGCTGCTGCTGATCCAGAAAGAGTTTTTTCAACCACAAATCATTATTTCTGTGTTACAGACATTTAAATAACAGAAGCACTGGGATAAAGGTTTATAGTTTGGGTATAAACACTTATTGTCTACAGTAGCGATCAAAACGAAAGTATCTTAACACTTGTATAGTAACGCTTATCATCTTCCGCCAGGAGGTGGCGAGAACCCGTTTAAAAATGTATTTGACATTGAATCATTTATTCAGGAGATTCCAATAATGAAACAAGTCTTTATGAAGTGAGACACTGACTCCTTCATTGAATTTATTTTTTAATTGTTCAAATGAATATATATATATATATATATATATATATATATATATATATATATATATTAAAATAAAGTAAATTACTTTATTTATTACGTAATCGTGATCTCCAATTTTAAAAATAAATAAATAAATAAAAAATTGTGATTCTCAGTTTATCCAGAATCGTGCAGCTCTAGTTTACATGTTGTTTATTACTGCATATAATTCATTAAAATATAAGTTTAATTTCATAAAGTAAGTTGATTTCAAAATGCACCTACATTTTTTGCATTTTGTGTTTTTCAGTTAAGAATAAAAGACTATTTTCCTTATATATTTCATCATTGAGGATTTAAAAAAAAAAAAAAAAAGTCTAAAAATCTCGTCTCGTCTCGTTCTCGTGAACCCTGTCTCGTGTCTCGTCTCGTCTCGTGGGATTAGTGTCTCGTCACACCCCTAATTAAAACAGAAAACAGTTATTTTAAATTGTAATAGGCCCTGTTGTACAATATTACTGTTTTTACTGTATTTTTAATCAAATAAATGCATTCTTGGTGAGCATAAGAGACTTCTTTCAGAAACATTAAAAGATCTTTTTGATTGGTAGTGTATGTATATGTCTTATATTGTTTGAGAATGCACAATTCTGTTGCTATATTTAAAAAAAAAAAAAGTTATCATTACATAACTTATACTGGTTAGTCATCATGAATCCGGTCTGCAGGCTGCCTGCCTGGTTACTTGATGAGTTTTCATCTCTTTGTGTTGTTCCTGCTTTGTCCAGGTGTTGCTCCCAGCTGCCAGCCTGCTGCAGTTGATGGATGTTCGACAGGTTTGCTGCGACTTCCTGCAGACGCAGCTTCATCCCACCAACTGCCTGGGCATCCGAGCGTTCGCTGACCTTCATGCCTGCACAGGACTGCTCAGCCAGGCCCACGCTTACGCCGGTAAGCTCTCTTCTTTCTTGAGTCATTGCGGGATGGGAAAAAGCTAGTCGATTAAGCAACCCACCGAGATGTATTTTTATGTCGAGATACAGTTTTTTGACAGTTCGCTTGTTTCAAGCAGAGCAGCACTTCACAGACGTCATGGTGAGTGAGGAGTTCATGGCACTCTCCTTGCAGCAGGTGTGCAGTCTGATCTCCAGTGACAAACTGACCGTGTCCACTGAAGAGAAGGTAACACTACCAAGTTTATTGTCCCAGTTGTATCTTTTCCATTGTGCTTCTTGGTTCCAAAACATTGCATTCAAATTTTAGGTGTGCGTCAGGCAGCCTTATCAGTGGCACACGAGGCGATGACGATGTACAGTGCTACAAAAGTATTGGGACAGTAAAGACAAAATTGCTCTGTTGGCTGTGGATTCAAGACATTTACAAATATGATTAAAAGATGAATATGAGACAAAACCTCAGAATGTCACATCTGTGTGTTGAATCACCCAATAATAAAATGTTTTACCAGCTAAGAAGTTCAGCACTTTTAGAGTTTCATCCCTCTGTATGATGTGAGCGTAAGTTTTGGTACAGTTGCCTCACAGGTCTTTCTAAGTGATCAGCTGTGTCCTGTTGCATTAATTCTTCAGATATTAAAAGCAGGGAATGTGTCGTATCGGTTATATCCATTACTTCTGCATTCTGAATCTTGCATTTGATGATGACCCACACAAACCAGGATGAAGACGAGGGAGCTGACTTTGAGAGAAAAGCAAGCAATTTGGATGCTAAAAGAAAAGAGGAAGTCAATTAGAGCTCTAGCAAAAACAAAGGGCACGGAGAAATCAAGAGTTTGGAAACCACCAGCAACCAACAACGACCTGATCGGTTGAGAAAACAACAGTAGCTGATGACAGACAAATCATAAAAGCTGTGAAAATGAATCCTAAAAGACGTGTCTGTAAAATCACCAACAACTTCCAGAAAGCTGAGGCGATACTCTGACAATGTACTGTCCTCAGGAGACTTTGACACAGAATTACAGATGCTACACAGCAAGATACAAACCTCTGAGCAGCTCCAAAAATAGAAAGGCAAGATTAGAGTTTGCAAAAAAGCACAAAGGTGAGCCAGAAGAGTTTTGGAACTGTGTTTATGGATCGATGAGACAAAGATGAACCTTTATCGAAGTGATGGGAAAGCAAAAATGTGGAGAAAAAAACAGAAGTGCAATGATCCCAAGCATACAGCCTCATCTGTAAAGCATGGTGGAGGTGGTGTCATGGCTGCCTCTGGAACAGACCTCTCAACTTTACTGATGACTTAATGTATGATGACAGTAGCAGAATGAATTTGGAAGGGTACAAAACCATCTTGCCTACCAATATTCAAGAAAATGCCACCAAATTCATTGGGAAGTGCTTCATACTGCATCAGGACAATGACCCAAAACACCTGCCAGTTCAGTCAAGGAGTTTATCAGGGCAAAGAAATGGAAAGTCTTAGATTGCCCGAGTCAGTCTTCAGATTTAAATCTGATTGAACATGAATTTCAGCAGCAGAAGAGGAGAGTAAAGGCAGAAACTCCCCAAAACAAGCAACAGTTGGAACTGGCTGCATTAAAGACTGGGAAAAGTATTTCAAAGGATGAGATCAAGAGTCTGGTGATGTCTGTGGGTCCCAGACTCACTGCTGTGATTGTGCGCAAGGGATCTGCAACTAAATAATAGCTTTTAATCTTTTATATCTGCCTTATGTTCAACTGTCCCGATACTTATGCTTACATCAATGAGTGGGATGAACTCTAAAAGTGCTGTTCTTTTTATTTGGTAAAACATGCATGTGTTGAAACGGATAATAATAAAATGTGACATTCTGCAGTTTTGCCTCATATCTTTTCATCATATTTGCAAATGTCTCGACTCCACAGCCAACAGAGCAATTTTGTCTTCACTGTTCCAATACTTTTGGAGGGCACTGTAGGTGTCATTGCATTTTAATGCTTTTTTTAGCCTGTCCAGTTTAAACCATCAGATGTGGCGCTGCTACGTTGTTCATTCAAAATATTTTCCCCCATCCCACTGCATCTCATGTTTCATAGAATGTTTCATATGTTTCATCTCATAGAAAAAGTACTCTTTGTGATTGTTTTTCGGTTTTGTTTCTAATTGTTTCAGCAACTTAATTAATAATATATGGTTTATAAGCATTATTTTAAAGGGGTCGTATGACGTTGCTAAAAAGAACATTATTTTGTGTATCTGTTGTAATGCAATGTGTTTATGCGGTTTAAGGTTCAAAAAACACATTATTTTCCCACATACTGTACATTACTGTTGCCCTCTATGCCCCGCCTTTCTGAAACGCACCGATTTTTACAAAGCTCATCGTTCGTAAACATTACCATGTCTGCATTTGTGATCGGAGAAACAGCAAACAACTAGCACTACTCTACACTGCTCAAAACTCGCGTTTGAATAGTCAGTGGCAAATTCTTTAAATAAGAAAACGTACTTACAGGCTGTGAGTCAGAAGCGCCAGACTGTCCTTACAAAGTTGGAATTGCCCCACTTTGTGCACAGCTGGCAGGCTACTCCCAGGTTCAGAAAATAGTCCTCCGTTAAAATACGCTGCTCACACTCTAATATTTGGGTTGAACTGTTCTTTTGGGAACAACTTAACTGTAAATACAACTTAACCACTGATTTCTAGTTGTGTCCTCTTTTGGAAGCCCAAACAAAGTACACTGTAAAAAAAAACAAGAAAAAAAAAGTTGAGCCAGCCCCCCCCCCCCCCCAAAATCAAATATTGATCATATTTAAGTACAAAATTCGAGTTTAGTTTTTCAGCCATTTTGACAGCCCTGTCACAGAGCCTGTTTTTAGCTCAGCCTTGTGTGATTTGTAGAGAGCAGACGGTTGATGGTTGGCTTTCACATGTACATGCTGGTGTGATGCTGAAGGAGACAACAAGCCATCTGTCAGTCACACTGCATTAGCTGCTGTCTGCTTACGAGTAACTTGTGTCTCCAGTCTGCGCTCACACACCCACTTGATGGCAGCTGTCAGATGCTTCAGTGTCATCTGAGCAGCGACACACAGGCAGTGGAGGATGGTGACCTGGTCTGCTGTGGGTGTGAGCTGCATTCATATAATGTATATAATAGACTTTGTTCTCGTCGGTTACACCCTCAGGTGTTTGAAGCCATGATCGCCTGGATAAAGCACGATAAAGAGGCCCGTCTCGAGCACATGCCTAAACTCATGGAACATGTTCGACTGCCGCTGCTGTCCAGAGATTACCTGGTTCAGGTATGACTGCGTACAATTTCATAGCGAGTCCTAGGGATATGATGATGCACCCCAAAGCTGGTTGAAAGTTGATACAAATGTGACGATTCAAGTCGGTTGAGAAACGAATCGTGATATGGTTGGGTTTATATGAATGAGGGGAACTGACTGTTTTCAGAATAGTTTAGGCCTTGTCCACATTAATATGTTTTCGTTTGAAAACGCATCTTTTTCTCTCCGTTTTGGCCTTCCGTCCACACTGAGACAGCATTTTTGTCCAGGAAAACTAAGCTTTTTGAAAACGCTCTCCAAAGCAAATAAACTTGAAAACGGCGTTTTCGTGTTGTAGTGTGGATTGTGAAAACAGATACTTTCAAAAACGATGACGCATTGGTACACATTGTACCAATTTTACACATTGACAGAAAATTTACTCACGATTACTGTTTGCGGCAAAACATGAGGGCAGTTGCGTTTTAGGTCAGACATGCAATATTTTTGAGATATTTTTCTAAATAAAATGATCCTAACAGAAGAATTGCATGAAAAGGTATCATGTCTGTATCGTGTTTTTTGAGGCTTTATGTATGCGCAACAAAGCAAATTTAACATTTTCTGATGTTTCAATGTGAATGGGAAACTTTTGAAAAACGTTTGAAAACACTAGTGTGGACTAGTCGGAATCACCGTTTTCAATATTTATTTAATGTTATCCACGTTATATTTCATCTGCAGCAACACTGTGAACTTTTAGAATGATACGGTTGGTCATTAACTTTTAAATGCATCATGCAAACATATGAAGAGAGTTTTCAGCATGATTGACCCGAGACTAGCAGATCAACACACCTCTTAATTTCTCTCCAATACGGTAGGAAATTAAACGAAATATGGATAATGTTAACTTTGAAAAGATGATTGATGATAGTGCAGTTTAAATGGTGACAGGATGCATGTAACTAAGCAACAGAGCATCCATTTAAGATGGTATGTCCCAAAGCTTGCCTACTATTCTGCTACAGACTCAAAGGTATACTTTTTCTTCACAAAAAGAGAACATACTTCTAGGGCATAGTATAAGTAGGCGAACTGGGACGCAGCATTAGATGCTATTTTCTTTTCATAAGTGCAGTGCTGCTTTGTTTACAACGGTAACCATGTCGGGTTTGGAACGACATAAGGGGGAGTAATTAACGACAGGATTTTCATTTTTGGGTGAACTACATCTTTAAAATGCAGTGGTTGCCTCTAATTTTAAATGGAAAGAGCACAAAGTCTTACTTTGTTTATATGATTTGTTTTATTTGTATTTATTGATTTGATTTGGGATTTGTTTTAAAATTTCAATTTCACAAAGAAATGTCGCATTTTGTCTGAGAAATAATAAAAGGACACCTTTTCATTAATAATTTGTCCTAAATTTCATTTTGTTAAAACATCGTGAGAAGATCGTATTGTGAAGTCAGTATCACATCGAGTTGAGTGAATCGTTACATCACTAGCGATTTCTCTGTATTTGCTTTTGTGATTTCATTCAAGCATTATTTTTAAGATTTAAATGTGTATTTGTACAGATTGTAGAGGAGGAGCCCTTAATAAAAAACAACAACACTTGTAAGGACTTTCTCATTGAGGCGATGAAGTACCACCTTTTACCTGCAGACCAGCGGCACCTTATAAAGACTGACAGAACCAGACCACGCACACCAGTCAGTCTGCCGAAGGTATTAATATATTCGCTTCAAACCTACAGTACTAGTCAAGTTTGGGTGCACTTACTAGTTATTTATTATCACTAGCTTTCTGAATGATTCACCAAGTTTGATTCAAACTGTAACTCACAAGTGAGCTTGAGGTAGAGCAACATGCTTGCTTGCATGTTCAAAATAGCTGCAAATATAGATGCCGAGTGACTTCCCCGTATATAAGCAGCCTTTTAATTAACAGACTACTAGAGTAATCATGGCTGATAGTAACACGTTGTGCAAACGTAAAAGAAAACCAAACTAGACGGGAAACTAGAAGGATAGCTGTTACGTCTAGCCCAACTTGTACATGAAAAGACAGACATAATTGAATTAAAGGGAAATGACCGTGAAATGTTTTTAAAATGTTTACGTTCCGAGTCAGTTTGCCAGCAACAGCCATTTTAGGATGGTTTGTGATTTGGTCTTAGTGACTTGGGAGTCCTTTTACTTTTCACAGATTTAGGAGCTGGTTTTAGTGCTAAAATGCTTTGTGAAATACTCTAAGATTATGATTGACAAACATTATTTTTAAGAGTTTCTCCTAAATCGGCAAGTTAGGAGCTACTTTTATCCTTAAGATGTTTTGTGAATATGGTCCCTGATTATCAAAAACACTGATTTAAATATGTTTATTATTATATCTGATTATCTCATGGCTTTCAGCTTTATAACAGTCGATCATAGTTTGCGGATACCATACAAATAAAATTAAAAACAATTAAACCAAAATTCTCTTAACAACATTCATTTCCTTGTAATTTCAAAATATCACAATGAAATGAATGTTTAATCATTTTCAAGATTAACGGTCAGGCTATTAAAGTGATCAGATCTTTCCTCATAGAAGACAACATATTGTATTGTTTATTGAAGCTTGACACGCAAGCGTCCGCTTCAAAACTTTTTACCATCTTAGTCACAGTCTGAAGACCTGGATGAATTTATTGACTTCGATAGATTGATTTTTGTTGTGAATCTGACAGGTGATGATGGTCGTAGGGGGTCAGGCACCTAAAGCCATCCGCAGCGTGGAGTGCTATGACTTTCAAGAGGACCGCTGGTACCAGGTGGCCGACTTACCCTCCAGACGCTGTCGAGCAGGTTGTTCTCTGTTCTGTCCCTCATCTCTAAATGGGTTTTTCTCTTGGTCTTACCCTCTCCGTGCGTGTCATGTAGGTGTGGTGTACATGGCCGGTAAGGTGTATGCGGTGGGGGGATTTAACGGCTCCCTGCGCGTGCGGACGGTGGACGTGTATGATGGGCTGAAGGACCAGTGGAGCTCTGTTCCCAGCATGCAAGAGCGCCGCAGCACTTTAGGAGCAGCTGTACTGGGGGACCTGCTGTACGCTGTCGGGGGCTTTGACGGGAGTACAGGTATACCTTTGAAAAATGAATTTCAGGATGTATTCGTTCAAAAGTTTAGGATCAGTAAGATTTATTTTGAAAAAAAAACCCCCAAAAAACTTTTATTTAGCAAAAATGCATTAATCAGAAGTGACAGTCAGTGCTGGGTAGTAACTGATTAAATTTAATCTGGATTAGGTAATCAGATACCAAAAATTTAGATGCTCATTTAATTTGAAAATGCTCATAATCAGATTACAGTTACTTTTTTTAGATATCCGTTTCAAATAAATGCTGTTCTTTTGAACTTTCTATTTATCAAGGAATTCTGACAACAACAACAACAAAAAAAAAATCACATTTTACACAAAAATATGAAGCAGTTTTAAACATTGATAATATTAAGAAATGTTTCTTGAGCAGTAAATCAGCATATTAGTATGATTTCTGAAGGATCATGTGACACTGAAGACTGGAGTAATTCAGCTTTGATCACATGAATAGATTACATCTTGACAAAGCTATCTGAAATTAAAATATTTGACTGTATTTTTACTGTACATTTTAAACAAGTAAATGCGGCTTTGGTGAACAAGAGACTAAATAAATAAAATAATCGCACCGACCCCACATTTTTGAACAGTAGTGTATGTTTACAGATGACTCTGCCTGGTTTAAGCACATGCACAAGCAGCGTCATCATTAGCCCTGTTTGACTGACGTTTTGGCATTTGGTTGATGAATGTCTCTCGGTAGGTCTGTCGTCAGTGGAGGCGTACAACCCCAAGGCTAATGAGTGGATGTTTGTGGCTCCCATGAACACCAGGCGCAGCAGTGTCGGGGTGGGAATGGTCGACGGTGAGCATTTTGAGTTCATGTGTGTTGATCAATCATATTGAGATTCAAGTGCAAACATGTTCATGAAATTGGGCATGCAACAATAAAAGTGCAATAGTGAACAATATTTCACCTTTTGGCTGCTGTTGTTACGTATTTGAACTGCAGCTGTGTTAGCTCATGCAGATTGTTTGTGTAGTGATTTCACATAGTGTGTCTGGTGCTTGTACAGGAAAGCTTTATGCTGTTGGAGGTTATGATGGAGCGTCCCGACAGTGTTTGAGTACTGTAGAGGAGTATAACCCGGTCAGTAATAAGTGGTGCTATGTGGCGGACATGAGCACTAGACGCAGTGGAGCTGGTTAGTTCCTTTTTGGACATGATTTGAATATGCATATTCTGCTGATTCCTACAGTTGCGATCTCCATGTATTCACTGGCTGTGCTGTGATTGTGTGTTTGTACAGGTGTCGGAGTGCTCAGTGGACAGCTGTATGCTGCAGGTGGACATGACGGGCCTCTGGTGAGGAAGAGTGTGGAGGTCTATGATCCTGCCACTAATTCCTGGAGACAGGTGTGTGACATGAACATGTGCCGAAGGAACGCAGGTGAGACTAATTAACATTTTAGGAGGACAAATAATTGAAAACAAGATTTTCCACTGTAGTCCAACTTCATAATGCATAAAACAGCAGACTATTCTGGGTCAGTTTTGACCCAGTGAAACATAAGGTTAAAACAGCCATGGGGTCAACACAAACCATATTATATCTGATAAATAACTTCTCATTAAAGAGAGAATGTGAAACATTTCAACGTTTTGCACGCTGCAGTTTTATAACTACTGCATACTACTTTTTAATAATTAAGTAATTTTTTAAAATTATAAATAAACCAGTGTGATGCAAAACAATTTTTTTTATATAAATATTCATGAGATTTTTTAAATGTAATATATTGTTATATGAACTTATCATAGAATTAGCAGTATAAAATTAATCAATTAAGTTAAATTCTTTACATATAACTCATGACTGCTTAAAAACAGTCCAAATTTATGAAACCTACATTTTCATTTTCTAACAAAATAACATCACAACAACATAAATATTACTCTAGAATGTTTTCAAACAAAATATATTAATTTTACTTGCATTTACAGGAACATTTGTAATGAAAAAAATGTTCATGCTTCAGTGGTTGATCAGTAGGTGGCAGCAGAATGGACTTTTCCTTCTTCAAACGTTTTATTTGTCAATTTGGTCATTGGTGTTTTGCTTTACACCGCTTTGGACAGTAGTTAATTTGATATAGTTTATTTGTCTGTTTACATTTATATTTATATTCATGTTTATTAAAAAAAAGTTCTAGAAGTGTTTGTGAGATATAGGAAAGTATTTTTGAGGCACATCTAACTCTAAGATCTCTGGGAAATATCATGTGTACAGTTGCCATTGACATCTAGGTCAAAATTGAATGCATGATTTTTATAAATATTTTTAAATGATTATATCTGTTTAAAAATCTAGAAAAATTTAATGTGTATTTTGATAGTCTAGACACATTTTTTTTAGGAATCTCGTCCAAGTTCAAAATGACCTGAATGCATTATAAGGGCTAAAGAAATCAAGTGTGTGTGTGTGTGTGTGTGTGTGTGTGTGTGTGTGTATACACACACACACACACACACACACACACACACACTTGTGCTCATACATTTACATGCCTGAATAGATAAAATGTTACTAATTTTAACAAAAGAAGAGGGATCATGAAAATTGCATGTTATTGTTTAATACTGTCCTGAATAAGCGATTTCACATAACAGATGTTTATGTATTCCAATGATAACTGAATTTATAAAAATGACCCTGCTCGAAAGTTTACATACCCTTGAATCTTAATACTTGTGTGTCATTTCCTGGATGATCCACGACTGTCTTTCTGTTTTGTGATGATGTCCATGAGTCCCTTTGTTGGTCCTGAGCAGTTCAACTGCCTGCTGTTCTTCAGAAAAATCCCCCAGCTCCTGCACATTCTTTGGTTTTCCAACATTTTCTGCCTATTTGAACCCTTTCCAACAGTGACTGTATGATTTTGATATCAATCTTTTCACATGAAGGACAATTGGGGGACTCATACATAGCTATTATATAAGGTGGAAACATTTACTGATGCTCAAGAAGGCAACACAATGCATTAAGAGCTGGGGGGTGTAAACCTTTTGAATTGGATGATCAGGGTAAGTTGTACTTATTTTGTCTTCTTGGAAACATTTAAGTATTTATGTAGCTTCTTAAGTGCAGTATCAAATGAAAAAAAATATGCTCTTTATACAAAATAAGAAAATTGTACACATCCTGTTCAAACGTTTACACCCCCCAGCTCTTAATGCATTGTGTTGCCTTCTTGAGCATCAGTAAATGTTTCCACCTTATATAATAGCTATGTATGAGTCACCCAACTGTCCTTCATGTGAAAAGATTGATATCAAAATCATACAGTCACTGTTGGAAAGGGTTCAAATAGGCAGAAAATGCTGGAAACTCAAAGAATGTGCAGGAGCTGGGGGATTTTTCTGAAGAACTGCTCAGGACCAACAAGGGACTCATTAACAACTAGGCTTCACAAAATATAAAAACAGTCGTGGATCATCCAGGAAACAACACAGATTATTAAGATTCAAGGGTATGTAAACTTTTGAACGGGTCATTTTTTTATGAATTCAGTTATTTTGTCTTGTGGAGTATATGTTAAATAGCTTATTCAGGACAGTACTAAATAAAACTAACATGCAATTTTCATGATCCCTCTTATTTAGGTAAAATCATTAACATATTTGCATATTCTGCAAGGGGTATGTAATCTTACGAGTATGAAAACAATATGTCCACAGGGGTTCCTGTTATGAATGTCAAACACATGATCTGTTTCAAGACCTTTAAAATCATTGTTTATAAAGGGAGAACTGAGTTAAGTGTGTTTGTCTCTAGGAGTGTGTGCCATAAACGGTTTACTGTATGTGATTGGAGGCGATGACGGCTCGTGCAACCTGTCCTCTGTGGAGTACTACGACCCTGCTGCCGATAAATGGAGTCTCATTCCCACCAACATGAGCAATGGACGCAGCTACGCAGGTCTGCTTCACCATCACAACCTCCATATTCAACTCATCAACTAAAACTAAACTAAACCACTCTCTTGTCTGTTCCAGGGGTGTCAGTTATTGACAAGTCATTATGACAAAAAGTTTTGGGCAGCAGGTCTCTTCGCACCTGTCGAGGGTTGAGCTATGACAGACAGACGGTGATTTAAGACAGGTGCTCGAAGCTCTCCAACGCAAAGCCTGGCTGCCTCAGAAACACACACACACACACACACACACACACAAAACCCTGACCTCTCCCAGTCTCCAGAAAGTGCCATTTAGCCCTGTTATTAACAGAGAGGCTGTGAGGTCGCCCAGTATAGTGTGTATTAAACGAGACCTCGTTTATAATCTGCCAGGACAGAGTACGTATGTGATGCCTACATGATGAGCTGGTGCAGGTGAAGATTGTGCCAACAGAGGCCTCTCTGCCTGCTTTACTACTGACTGACAACGCTCTGAACAAACACTCGCATCGCAGGAACAGTCGATCTGATGTCAAAACTGTTTCTCCGGGCTAACACTAATGCATATCACGCCCTTTAAAGCGGATCAGGACTGGATATCACTAACTTCTGTTGGTTTGGTTACAGGGTTACTTTATGTTTATGTGAAAAGTATTATGGGAACAAGCCCATAAGTTGTTTTAACCAGCTGCTTTCGTGCCATATAGTATTGAGGATATTAAACTGCGAGAACCGATCATATAAATCTCACAGGGTAAAGGCATGGTCACATTTCAGCTTGAAATTTCAACTTGAATCCATTGCGAAGAGCACATTGATTCCTATTGAAATGACTGGAATTCGCTTGTGGAAATTCGATGAACAACAGTAAATGTGACCTTACCAGTTAATGTGCCAAATGTAACTCATAATACTGTATGTTAGTTACTTGTACATACTTGTACTTGTCTTCATGATGCAGTTTGGTGTGCAATCGTCCATGTTGGACACACGGAGTCTTTCTTTGATCACGATAACTCTCTCTATGGATGCGGTCACTGAAACAGCACTGGCTTGGTGTCTTTTTGGTAAAATTGCACTGTTCATCTTATTCAGCAGAGCTGGTACTGTTTCAGTCGGAGGTAAATACCAAGATAGCACAGGTTTATGTCAAGTGCACTTGACTGGGTAATTTGCATCTGTCGTTCAACAGAACTGGACTTTGAAGGACTGTTTTATTTTTTTTTCATTTAAAAATATTAAGATTTCTCATTGGGTTATAGGATCTGTAAAGCTTCACTGTAGACCATTCCTGTTTACAATACTGATCATTGTGAAAAGAAAACGAATTTAGTTGGTAACAAATATGAATTATTAACAAAACACTGTCAACATTCCCAGCTCACATATCACATTCTCATTCATGACCTACTTTCTTTTTAATTCGGATATATACTGATCTGACAGTCATACTATGCAGTAAAACATTGCTTTTAAGGTTTTTGCTGTTCCCAGTTACTCAGAGTTTATTTTGTGCTATGCCTGGTGTAACTACTGCCATTACATTTGATGTCTTTACACATCATGATCCACAACTCTAAAACTATGACATTCCAGTGCAGGGCATCATCTATGGATTATGCACGAATGTGGTTTGTGAACAAGGTATTTATGTATTTCTAAACAAAATGTATTAATAAATTAAGCTTTGTTAAGAGAATTTGATTGCCGTGTGTTGTGACTGCTAGTCTATGAAGTGTCACTGGAGGGCAGCAGTCGGTCATGCATTGCTAAGATGAAAGTGAAAATCGTCTTAAACACGTGATTACAGATTTGCATTAACTTCAAATTTTGACTGAGCAGATTTTAAGCCTATAGAGTATATTTAGATGATTTATTCAGTGAATCTGCCAGACTTGTGTTTCATTAGCCACTACTGGTAAACTAGAAGAATAACGAACAGTCCCAAATTACATGCTATGCACTATGTACTCAGTCTAGTCTAATGTATGGACTTTATAAGTTTATGCAAAGTCTGATAAAAGGAAAACTGTGACAGCTGAATGCATTAAGTGTCCAACATTACAAACTTCCTTTTTTCCTGGTTAATTAATTGTCTTTTTATGGCTTTTCAAGTGTTACATAACAGTTATAGTTATATTGTTTTTAGTGACACCGGTGGCAGTTAAAAGGTCCACCCAAAAATGAAGATATGCTGTTAATTTACTCACCCTCAGGCCATCCAAGATGTAGGTGACTTTTTTTTTCTTCTTCAGTAGAACAGCAAATACTATTTTTAGCTGAAACTGTGGTCCTTGGTGATTCATAAAATTCAAGTCAGCAGCTGCCCGGGTTTGAGAATAAAAAAAGCATGTCAGTGAAGACAAAATTAATACCTGTGGCTCCTGACGATATATTGAGTTCTTATGACGCGAAACAATCGGTCTGTGCAAGAAACTGAACATTATTTACAACATTATTAACTTTACCTGTAATCCAGAGATCATTCCATGAAATTCCTACATCTTCTAAAAACACGGCCAATAATGTTGTTTTACCTCATTGTCTGTATCTGTATTTTGACAAAAATTCACGTTTTGCACTTCTGTAGTGATATCGGAATTTATTTTGCCCCGCCCCCTCACACCTGCTCAACACTAAACAAAGAGCAGCCACGCCCCCAAACTCTCGCTATTGGCTGCTATTTGACAGGCAGGTAGGACATCCTATCACTGCATTCGGGTGCAATGTAATGATTGGACAAACATTTTACGGTCCTGAAGCTTCCACAGATGACTTTAATATAATTTGATTACTATCAGAGACTTTCAACCACTATAACAAAAACATTGCCTAGCCTAGATTTAAGTGCATAATATTGGTAGTTCTCATATTACTACAAAACGGCATAGAAAAGTATATAAGGGACACACCTAAAGTGCAGTACAAGGTAAAACTAATTAATAAATTAAAGGTGTAGGTAACATTGACAGCTAGCAGTTAACAGCCACTGAAGTCCATTCAAAATACCTAGGAGAGTTGTTTCTCCCTCCTCCTCCTCCTCTTCAGACTCGATGCTCACATGGGTTGCCAGATTGAGGACATGGACCAGGAACAAGTGCAAATGATTATGCAAGGCGATGAGCTTCAGACTGTAAATTGATGAGGTGATTTATCAGTGTTTTAATATTCCTCTGGTCATAGAGAAAGGGAAACCGAGGCATAGATGGATGCCGAGGCTTTTTAGGTCCGGTAGATCTGTGACCCAGTTTGTGTTCTGGCTTCCATGGCAGAACGCTGAGTTTTGCACCAACTTGCAACCCAGGCTGTGGCAATACCATTGGATAAACTGGAAGTGGGCGGAGTCACACAGACCAAAACAAAAACAGACATTCCGACACTGAACGCGAAGTCAAATAACTGGCTGTAGCATTGTTTTTCAGACAAACGAGTATGTGAAATTAGCATGTTTTCTAAATATATGCAAACATATGGTATTTTTAAGCTTCAGTACAGTTGAAAAAAAAAAAAATTGAAATTAATGCAAAAATAAACACCAGTTTGCAAAATCAAGCAACGTTTACCGCAGACGCAGTCCATCTTTTGCAGCAGGAATCCAGCCATCAGGAATTTAGTGAGGACAAAGATGTCCCACACAGATTTCACAATGCGGTCACAGACTCGCTGCATTGATCTTGCTCTGAAAGTGACTTCTGTGTGAGCTGTGCGTCATCTGCACTATTGACAATAGACAATGGTTAAGGCTAGAAGGGATACAGTTGCAGCTACTGGGCATGCGCACATCAACATAGCATAGTTTGTGTCACACTGTCCAACAATAATCACTATTTTTGCATTATTGTAAGGGGTAAGTTTAGGTTTTTTAAAAACACAATCTAATACGTAAAACAAATTAATTCATTGTTAGTTTCCAGCCATAGTTGTATCCCTTCTAGCCACATCCATGGACAATGGACCCTTTTTATAGACGACTTCATGCTATATATTTTTAGTTGATTTTGGAGCACTCCTACAGGCACAAAAAGGCATGACCACAACAGGTAATAATACTCACAAGCTATTTATTGAAAATGCACATACTGGATACAGGAGGGCTTTCATTCCACTGATACAGGCCCCGATGCTAATTTATTGCTTCATTTTCATGGCACAAAAATAGAAATACAAATTTCTGCCATGCAAACCTACTACTGACAAGCTTTTACAAAACAGGACAAAGCAGGTGCTTCACTAACACAGAGGAAATCACGCCATTAAGATGAACTGTGGAAAGTGAGACGATAAAAAACCAGAGTACAAAATAATGGTCATAAAAAAGGACGACACCACACAGTGATAGATGTGCCAGAACACGTCCGATAACAACCCGCACTCGCCGCCATCGCGTGCAAGTAGTGCTTGAATAAACGAGAAACAACTGGAACAAACGAAACATACTGCATTCCCAGAATGCTGTGCAAATAATCTCCATCACCTCCTTCATCGGTCACGAACACATCCCTTCTGTGCATTCGCCAAAATCAAAAACTTAACCAGTAGTTCCTCTCCATCCTTGCATCCTTCACTATCTCTTCGATAAGACTTTATTATCAGTTGAGCTCAATGCCTGCAGCACGTTAAAGCCGATACTGTTACGATATGAGCTGGCAGCTGTAAAGTGACCGTGACACAGATCACATGACATGCTGCAAAGTGCAGGAAACCTCATCCTGTGCCCTGAAGTCACATGACACATGATTATGACAGCATGTACGTCACACATCAGGAGTCAGGGTCATCAGAAGTACAAGGTCATCTAATTATCACGTTCTTTGATCTAATAGCATTATTGGTCATGAGCGGATGCTTTCAGACTGAAGTTGAATGTTGAATGCGTGCACACTGGCAAACCAAGAGTCTAGAGGTGAGAAAAACCAATAAGGACACATTAATGTACCAAAAAACAAACAAAAACTCTATTTATATAGTGTCAGAAATGATCTACTATGTACCACTGCGATCTAACATGTCAGTTTGGCATATATATATACATACATACATATATATATATATATATATATATATATTCACTTTCGTTACATCGTCTGTTAGTCAGATGCATATTACCGATGTGAACGCAGACATACAGCTATGTGTCATTTACATATGAATCAGGAAGAGTTTGTGACAGTCCAGCTGGAGTAGCTTTTGTCAGTCCGATCAGATGATCCAAGTCTCATTACAAAAAAACAAAGAGAGCACCAGCTTGATACAAGAGTCCTCTGATTTGTAACGGCGCGAAAAATCGCACTCGATAATTCACTGATACATCTCAATCAAGAAAAACATTGAAATATTTAAGCCTACATACAGAATAGTATAGATCTGTACAAGTATACATACACAGAACCCAAATCACACCCTCTGAGAGCATGAAGACCCCTATGAATTAGAGAGAGGAGGAGGAGGAGGAGGAGTATGATTCGGGTGTTGAAATATGCTGACCATCCGTGTGGTCTGAGGAAGAGTTCAGTGCTTGATGTCCATGTACATATATATTTACGTAAAACTGATGCGAAACTCAACGCAGCATGATTCTCAGTATGAGAAAGCTTGTCAATGTGGAAAAGAAAGACAAAAGTCTGAATATCAAACTCTTCCTGTAGGCCATTTCTTGGATGATGGAGTACAGGCGTTTCTTCTTCTTCTTCTTCTCCTGCGGGTGAGTGAGGAGGGACGGCGGTGGACGTTTATGGAGTACTGTCAGAATGGGCTGTTGAGATGGCGCAGGCCATGTCTGATGCAAACGGGACAATTTTAGATGGACTTGGATGAATCCTGCTTGCTAATGAGGACCTCCAGAAGCCGCAGTTTGGCTTTAATGCGCTTGTACTCTTTGTATTCGTCCATCATAGGCATGCGGTCTTCCTTCTGAACATTCCTGTGGGGAAATAAAAACATTGTGTTTGAGAACAATGCTGATATGATGAAGATAAAACATGATGCATTCACGTAGAACTCGGGTTACTTTTTAACCGCTGGGCATGTCAGGTGCATTACATAGCATCAAGTTATCGGTTACTTAACAGCTGATCAATGTCAGCTGTATAGCAATGAACCGAACAGAATCTGGCGGAGGGTCAAGTGTACTACGTGTTTACAGTAGCGACTGTAACATTTGTCTGGTACAATGTCACAGGAGGCTCTTATCACGCAGTGTCTGATTACTCAGACTTGTGCAACATATCAACAAGAAAACTGCAACGACGAGCCAGTGTGTTAAAGACGTACAAAAAACTCCTGCTTTACAGCGCTGTTTCAAATCAAAACAATACAAGCAAAATGTCTTCAATCAGAATATTTGATTGAAAGTGATGGCAATACAGTAAAAACAGTAATATGCTAATATGCTGATTTGCCGCTCAAGAAACATTTATTACTTTCGATGCTAAAAACAAATGTGCTGTTTCATATTGTTGTGGAAACAGATACATTTTTTTTCCCCAGGTTTTTTTAATTAATAGAATGTTCAAAAGAACATCATTTACTTGAAATTTGAATCTTTGTAACATTATGAATGTGTTGCATTGTTACTTTTAATCAATTTGAATAAAAGTTCTGAATAAAGGTATTCATTCGTTTATATGATTTGCTACGTAATTATCATCAATGTTGAAAACAGTTGTGCTGCTAAACATTTGTTTTGGAACCTGTGATTTTTTCAGGATTATTTGATGAATATAAAAAGTTAAAAGCATTTATTAAAAGTCTTTTCTAACAATACAAATCTTTACTATCACTTTTTACCAATTTAACACATTCTTGCTGAATAAAAGTAATAATTTCTTTCCAAAAAAAAAAGAAAAAAAAAAAAGTACCTTAAACTGTTGAACGTTCGTGTATATTGTTACAAAGGATTTTTATTTTGAATAAATTCTGTTCTTTTTAACTTTTTAATTTAACAAAAAATCCTGAAAAAGTATCACAGGTTGCAAAAAATATTAAGCAGCAAAAACTGATAATAAATCGGCATATTATAATGATTTCTGAAGGATCATGTGACACTGAAGACTGGAGTAATGTGCTGAAAATACAGCTTTGATCACAGAAATAAATTGGATTTTAAGTATTTCAAAATAGAAAACTGTTATTTTAAATTTGAACAGCAGTCTATCTATATACACTAGACAATTCTGTACTTTGGAACAAGTACCTCATGTTCCCTGCTTGAAAACATACATTTCTACTGGTTTATCAAAACTGGTATATGGCCCACCGCTGACTCTCTAAAGCATGTCCTGTGCGTTCGGATGAAATGAGCGTGGGAGGCCTACCTGCCGTTCTGTTGGTAGAACTCATCTTCAAACTCTTTGATGGTCCTCCTCAGTTTCTTCTTCTCCGCTCTGGCCTTCCACAGCTGTTCCAGGAGCTCGGGCCTGTGGGATACAGGTGGTGTTAAACTGCTGGTTTCCATATATGGAGCCGTAACTCTCCAGATGCTATAGGAACAGGAAACTGTGTACTCAAAACACTCCTAAGCCCACTTTGAACAGCTCTGAGGTTAACTCGGGTCGGTAAAAGTTAGAAACAAGGTGACACGGATCTCGGTGGCACCCAATACAGTACACTAGACTTAGATCTGGCTGCTTGTGCAGTTGTTTTCCTTCATACAGGATTACGGCTTGATCCAGCTCGAGACTTTCAGGCCACTGACTCCTGCAGATTCTCTGCCAAGCTCTATTAATAGACCTCATATGATGAGAGCATGAGCCAATTGCTGCTCCTACCTGATAAACCGCAGGACACGCATGCACATAAATCAAGGTCTCTGCCAATGTAGGTTACACTGTAAACCCAAGACCTGCTGGGTAATTCCAGACTGAGGCCTTCGACATTGCTCCAGATTTAAAGGAATAGTCCACCCAAGAATGCAAATTTGCTGAAAATATTTGTATTCACCGTCAAGCCATCCAAGATGTAGATGGTTTTTTTTTTCTTCATCAGATTTGGAGAAATGTAGCATTGCATCACTTGTTCACCATTGGATGCTCTGCAGTGAATGGGTGCCGTCAGAATGAGAGTCCAAACAGCTGATAAAAACATCACAATAATCCATTCCCTGTTGTCCCCTGGCATCAAAATCCACCCACATGTTTGTTTTGAATTGTTTTCACTTGTAAACGGTGCTTGATCTGTTTAGATTTCTCTCCAGATTCAGACCAGACGACTTTTTCACTGGAGAAAGCAGTATTATGGGTAGAGGACTCGTATTTTGGCCAGAAACAACAGTTTGAAGTTAAAAACATCACTTGTCAGCTTGTTACTTCACAAGATGTTAACTGATGGACTGGAGGGGTGTGGATTACTGTAATGTTTTTATCAGATGTTTGGACTCTCATTCTGACGGCACCCATTCACTGCAGAGCATCCGTTGGTAAGCAAGTGATGCAATGCTACATTTCACCCAAATCGGTTACGATGAACTAATCTTGAGGTAGAGCTGCACGATTCTGGATAAATTGAGAATCACAATTTTTTTTTTTTTTTATCTCAAACAGAGATTACGATTCTCCCACGATTCTGAATTAAACAAGATGATGTGTGAAAAAATATTAATTCCTGCAGTCTATTTAAAAGCGTTGAATTAATTTGAATGAACTATTAAACATTTTAATATATAATATATTTAATGCACCAATTTTTTATATAAAAATGATGAAAAAGTGGTTTGAACGAATGATTCAATGACTCACTCATAAATACTTCACTTGTTTCATTACTGGATGAATCAGCGTTTGAATGATTCAATGACAAATATTTTTTAACAGGGACTTGTTGCCACCTAGTGGCAAAACGATGCAATCGACACAAACGTTATTTGAAGCGCCAATTACTACCATAGACATCAGTGTTTATATCCGAAATAATTCTTTGTAGTTGAAAAGAAGCTGCTAAACATGGTAACCGTCTGCTCTCTGCGCAAGCGGCAGTGCGAACGCAGATTTGAATGTTCTGGTATGACTTTCTCAAAGGTTTAACAGATGCAGGCGAATTGTTATCATTATGTGGGTGTCTGAATCTTGTGGGTGTCGCGATCTTTTAACGATTACTCGTACAGCTCTAGCTTCAACGTCAATTTTGATTTTCTGGTCCACACTCACATTGAGGAGGCGTTGGAACTGGACAGACGCAGATCGAGATTGAGCTTCCCAGAGCTGAGGATGTTCTCCTGAGTGGGCTGCTGGGAGCTGGGCTGGGCTACTGAGTCCATGATGATTTCTGAGCCCTCGCTCTGCATCTCTACATTTTCCTGCTGGCCTCTGCCCTCCTCCTCCTCCTCTTCTTCGATCTCACCACAGAAGTGGGCAGTTTCGCCCTCGATGATGGGTTGTAGCATCTGATTGCGCCGTTTGCTGGAGGGAGAAGCCTGTGCGAGAGAGGAGAGCCCGGTTATTCTGCTTCTTCTGTGCTAAATGTCTAGCCAGCGTACCATAAAATCCTAAAACAACCTAGATCCTATTTCAGCGCTACAAAGCGGTGTCAGCTTTCATTTCACAATCCTATCATATTTCAGCCACTTTCAATATCATTCTTAAAATATGCATTAATTATAAACTCTAGACTTGGTTTCAGATTGCAAACATTAATTATGTATTATTCATAACACCAAATATCCAAAAGGCTAATGAGGGTGTGGAAAAAAGAGGAACAGGGTGTCTTACTATGATAGGGGTGATGCTGACACGGGTGAGCATCTGCTTGACCAGCCGATATCTGTCATACAAGGGTTTCACAATCAAGCGCTCCTCTCGGGTCACCTGCAGGAGGACACGTTTGTCAGAGCACTGCATTTATGGGAAAGTGTGTGTGTGTGTGTGTGTGTGAGAGAGAGAGAGACACCTACGGGGCGCCCATGAAGTCCCTCGTAGTACAGAAGATTCTTCTGCAGGACTGTTTTCTCACTGGCAAGCTGCTCCTTGGTCATTTTCTGTATACAGCAACAAATTAAATTCTCAAATTAGATGTTACGGTTGGATAAACTACATGACTTTTAATATCTGAACAGATATTAAAATACTAGATGTCAAAAAAAAGCTTCCCTTAAATGGTAATAGACAAAAACTGGGCAACATACACTGAATGACTGATGATAACAATAACAGACTTTTTAGGATGTTTTGATCACAACAAACCCGTGCAGTTCAAAAGTTTGGGATCAGTAAGATTTTAAAAGTTTTTGGAAAAGAAGTCTCTTATGCTCATCAAGTCTGCATTTATTTGATCAAAAATACAGAAAAAAAAGTGTCATATTGTGAAATATAATTACAATGTAAAATGTTTTCTATTTTTTAATAGAAAATGAAAAAATATTTGAATAAATGCTTTTCTTTTTAACTTTTTATTCAAAGAATTCTGAAAAATAAATAAATAAATAAATCTCTCTCACAGGTTCCGAAAAAATATTAAGCAGCACAACTGATTCCAACATTGATAATGATAATAATAATAATAAATCAGCATTTTAGAATGATTTCTGAAGGATCATGTGACGCTGAAGACTGGAGTAACAGCTGATGAAAATTCAACTTTGCATCACAGGAACAAATTACATTTTAAAGTATTTTAAAATAGAAAACCGTTATTTTAAATTGCAATAATTTTTCACAATATTACTGTTTTTTCTGTATTTTTGATCAAATAAATGCAGCCTTGATGAGCATGAGAGACTTCTTTATAAAACATTAAAAATCTTACTGATCGCAAATTTTGAAGGGCAGTGTATGCCTCATTACTAGAAGACACATGATGAATGATAACAATGTGTTCTGAAATCAGCCTAAATAATTACACATTTGATATGCTTGAATTGCATGGAATCATAGTCTGTAGCAAAAAAAGTCTGTGCCATTACACACTATTCGATTTTTGGTGAAATTTGTCAACACCGGCAGCCCAAAATCTGAAGACTAGCTCTGACTTTCCACAACTAGCGTTGACTCATCCAGACTGTAAATCAGGGCAAAAATCTGTGCAAAAGTCATGTAATGTAGATGGTACAAATCTATCTGCCTGAGAACTTTTGAGATGAATTCGAAATACATCAAAGCTGCTGATTAAATTTTAAGAAGCTGGAACTCACTCTGACGTCCTCTGGCCAGCCATCCTCGGCTCTTTTGGTTTGGATGCAGTGCTGAATGAGCTCCAGCGTCTCTTCTCGTAAGGGCCGGTGACCCCGTGCCTCACTCTCCACGGGGTCCTCGTGAGCCGACTGATCCAGTGTGGATCCAAAGCTCTTGGGCAGAGTGTTACTGCGTGGACGCGTCTGTGGAGTCAGCTCACTCTCAGCCTTGTGTTTGGCATCTGGGTGAGAGAGACAAAAAAAGACCAAATTAGGAGCCAGAAGGTTTGCTGGTAGCATTTAGGATGGAGTTGACCACACTAACTAGGGCTGCACGATTAATCGAATGCGATTGTCATGTGCATCTTGTCAGTAAAGCCGGTTCTGTAATCAGTAGTAAATCTCCATCATGTGCTTTCAGGTGGAGCAGCATTTACTGCACAAAACCGTAGTTCACTGGCAAGCTACAAAAAAAATAAAATTATATAAATTGCGCATTATGCAATTATGAAAGCCGTTTGTGTAGCTTCTCAGTGAACTACGGCTTTGTGTATTAAATGCTGCTCCATCTGAAAGCACGTGAAAATACCATATTTAATAACATGTTTTACACTCCAAACTCGCTTCATAACGTCAGTCGAGTGTTTGATATAAATCCTTCTGTGAGATGATGTGGCTTCTTACACAGAATAAGGCGCGCAACATATTTCATAGTATTCTAAGCAGTGATAAAGGCATTGTATTATCATATACTTTATTAGAATGAAAATTATAATAAGAACTCAGATAAATCATATATTGTCGTAGTCGTGTGTTTATTAGTCAAGCTGAATCAATGAAAGCATTTAAATCTTCTGTTTATTTAGGTACCGCTATAGGGATTTCCTGGATTTCTTCTCTGGCCATCGGATGGAGATTTACTACTGATCACAGAACCACGCTTCACTGACAATATGCGCATGACAGTCGCAGCTTTTGCTTAATCGTGATTGCGATTTATCGTGCAGCCCTAACACTAACCGAAAGAAATACAAGGCCAGTGAACGACCTCACTCAGCATCACCACAAACTACGAAAAAGTCCATCAGTAGCGCACTGACAACCTCACAAAGTACACTATAAGAGGGCCAAAGAACACGGGCTCGGCGACTGAGAACAGCCTGTGAGCCCTTGAACCTGAAATGAAATTCCTCATAAACATACACTTTAGATGATTAAAGAAGCTGAGACACGTGGCTGAGAGCGTCCCGTAGCGGGAAAGCGTCTGCGAGACCGCGGTCAGAGAAATTTAGAGAGAGAGGAGAGCAGAGAGTGTCAAACTCAAGTCTACTTACTGCTGCTTAAGAGTACTTACAGAAGTGGGGCGCCTGTCTAGAGGCATTGAGGGGGCGTGACAGTGTAAAATGGGGTGTGTTCGGGACGGAGGAAGAGGACGAGTGGCGTCTGTATGACTGAAGCACGGCCTGGTGCCTCAGGGAACCTTTGGGTAAGAGGTGCTGTCGTCCTGCCGATGCGGGCCGTCCGAGTGGATTTAGTTAAAAAGAAAGAGAGACTTTATACGACAGTGCACCTCTGATGGGGGGCATCAAATGGAAATGGATGATGGGAAGTGTGGGGGGCCAAACACAGTGAGCGGAGGGTTCTCCAGTAGAGTATGAGGGTGGTCCCATGAGAGAGAGCCCCAGAGCCTCTACAGACATGCAGTGTAAGGTGCACTTCTCCCACAGAGGACAGGGGAGCAGGCCTGGACCAAGACCGCCCAATAACACATGACACTGACTATCAGAAACTCCACACCCATATCGCCGCCCCCCCCCCGGCCCAAACAGCTACTCTTACCTTTGAGCTGCTTGCGGATTTTGGTCAGATCAGTCATCCACTTCAGCACCTTTGGATCAGCTGCCTTATCAGCGTGAGACGGCTGCAAACGAAACACAAATATCGATCATTTCTGAAATTATTAATGCATGTGCTGAAGATTTAGAAGATTTTTTTTAATGTTTTTTTTAAGCAGTCTCTTCTGCTTACCAATTCTCCATTTATTTGATCCAAAATATTGTGAAATATTTTTAAAATTTAAAATGACTGTTTTCTATTTGAGTGCATGTTCAAATGCAATTCATTGAACTGGATTACTCCAGTCTTCAGTGTCACATGATCCTTCAGAAATCATTCTAATATGCTGATTTGCTGCTCAAGAAACATTATGATGATTATCAATGTTGAAAACAGTTGTGTTTTTGATGAATAGAGCAGCATTTATCTAAAATAGAAAGCTTTTGTGACATTATACACTATTTTGTTCAAAAGTTTGGGGTCAGCAAAAACATTCTTTTTTTTTGGGAAAGAAATTAAAGAATGCTGGGATGCATTAAATTGATCAAAAGTAACATTAAAGACTTTATGTTACAAAAGCTTTCTATTTCAGCTAAATGCTGCTCTATTCATCAAATAATCTTTAGAAAAAATGTACACAACTGTTTTTAACATTGATAATAATAATTAATGTTTCTTCAGCAGCAAATCAGTGTATTAGAATGATTTCCGAAGGATCATGTGACACTGAAAACTAGAGTAATGATGCTGAAAATGCAGCTTTGATCACAGGAATAAATTTCATTTTACACTATATTTAAATAGAAGAGAGTTATTTTAAATTGCAATAATATTTCACAATATTGCTGCATTTTAAAATCGAATAAATGCAGCTTTGGTGAGCAGAAGAGATTACTTCAAAAAAATATGCTTTTGAGCACTAGTGTATATCACTCTAACCTTGTAGTTTCTCTCTTTTTCAAACTGCTCCTCAAACTGCTTGATCTTCTTCTTGAGGTTCTGGAGTTTCTTAGTGAGCTGGTGGGAGACGTTGTCGCCCTTCAGGCTGTCTTTGGAATTGAGGGAAGCACGGCGAGGTCTGTGAGAGATGTGACACGAGCGTGAGTTTGGCTGTCAGTGTATCTGAGTATTCGTAAGTGTCTGTGGTCTCTCTGCTCACCTCCCACAGGACAAAGCTTTGGTGGAGGATGTAGCATCGTGGTCCTGCAGCAAGAACCGCTGACTGTGGCCAAATTCTAGGAAGCGTCGGGCTAGCAGCGGTTGAGTATCGTCTTCTAGAGGCAGCGGCACCATGCGGCCCGCCAGCGGGGACAGCTGGGCCTCCCCTGACTCGGTCTCCTCTTGCCATGACATGAACACTGGCACAGGGTCTGAAAAAGACACACAGACACAAGCACTGCCATTAAATATCATCAGCATAACTCAACAGTTCGATCGCATACACTTCCACACAGAGTTAGAAGTTCACAACAGGCCTGGGTTGCTTTGTGCTATTAACCCAAAGTCTAAACAGGTGCGCTGCTCTGAAACATGTGGAGCGAGCCAGACAACACATAAAAACCAAGACTTCCTCAGAACGCTTCGTGGAAATAGACGAGCGCTGTGTTATTCGGTAGGTGAAGCTTCTGGGTAAGAGTGCACAGTTGAATGTCATCCACTCAGGCAAACATTCACACACATACATTCTGGAGCCAAAGTATTTAAAGAGCTGCTACATCAGCAATGACAACAGCCATTGTTTATCATGCTCGATGCAGGGAATCATGCTCGGAGCAGAAGTCACGTTGACCCGACCCGAGAGGGCAGAGAATGCACTGGACTGGGGCCTGCTATGGAAACTTAAACGATCAAATTTGCACTGCCTAGATGTCTGACATGGTGGTTGATTAGGAGAAAGCTGATGCATTTGCTGATGGCAGATGGTAAATAGTGGGAGACAGCAGGACCAACTGGGTGCATGTGAGGAGCCGAAGGGTTAGTCAGAGTCTCAGGGGGGCGAACTCAAAGGCGTTTTCGCACCAGAGATTTTAAGAGTCCATTTGACGTCAGAACTGAATTTGGTTGGCGTGAATGCTAGAAAATGGGCATCTGGGGTATAGTGAATTCATAATAACTGCAAAACGATTAATCGCATTGTGTTATTATCCACTTCAATGGATAATAACGTTCTGTTTATTATAAGTGCACCACTGCAATTTTGTTGTCTCCTGCTGGTTTGAATGCTTAAGCTCTTTAAAGTGGGGTGATTGGTGTTACTTTAAAAAATAAAAATTATTCTGAAAGTGATTCCAACAATATTCTTCCTCTGTTGTTATCATTAAAGCTGTAGTGAAAACTACGATTACTAAAACTTATAGTTATTGTTGGAGCTGGTCATTTGTATGAAAGCAATCCGTCCTAATTAAAGTAAACTGCTTTTGTACAAGCACACTTAGTATAGTATAATTTAATTCTACATGGAATCTGAGCCCACGGAAAGTTCTGCAGATTTTCAGAGCATTGATTCACAACATTCCTCATAGTCATGCATGTATATTAAATATTTTGGATCATTTAATACATTAAACTTAATACTCTTACTTCCGTTTAACATGCATTTCCATATTTAAATCCCTTCTGCAAAATTCCACAGATTTTCCCTTAAATCAAGGTGGAAAAATGCAAAAAAGGCCCAAAAGATTCCATTTGGACCTCCTTAATGGTACTTGTCTTTCTAAGAAATCACCTCTTAAGCAACAAGAGCATCCACAAGTGTTGTTCTGGGTGCAGTTTTGGTACTTTTTTTAGTGCCTATTCACAATGTAACTCTGTGGTAGATGTTTAAATTGTACTGTGGTTTGCAGTTAAAATAAGGCAGTGTGAGAAGGTGGCCGTGGGGGAAGGGGAAAGGGGAAGGGGAGGAGCCAAACTCAGGTTCGAAATTAGTGGAAACAGCTTGAGAGCAGCAGCGGGCGATTGACGAGCTGAGGGGAGGGCTGTGGAGATGCTACTTACCGCTCCCTTCTCTCTGCAGGTGCATACATGTGAAGTCAATGGGTGGGAAATTGATGGGGCATGATGCTGACCAGGCATGGGCGGAGAGAGAGAGATAGCACAGAAGAGTGCAGTGAGCTATGATCCACACACACACACACGCACACGCACACACACATAATGCTGTGGATCTATGGCTGAAATACAAACGAGCCATAACTAACATTCACTCAGACCACATGAACCACATTTATGATTCACATACATGAGAAAACAGAAATGTGCATGTTGGTGGTTTATGAATAATAACGGTTTACCTTCCATATTTATAGCACTGTGATCTATTAAATTCACAAACTCTCGAGTTTCAAATTCAAGGGCACTGTTAACATTCAGCCAGTATATAAATACACAAAACACATCCCATCAGTCTTACATGAGCTTAAAGGTGAAGTGTGTGTTTTCTTCACCTGGACTGCAAAAATAATGACTGATTTCAAAAAAAGTTTCCCCACTTCAGTCAGTTACACAGATGCTGCCCTAAGCTTATGCAACTGGTTAATGTTTACATTTTTTTAATAAAGCTAACAATATTACTGTTTTTTTCATATTATTCATATATTTATACTATTTTGCACAGGGACATTTTTTTTGTTCACATAAGCAGTTAATACAGTGCAACTTATCTTTTACAGAGAAATAACAGAAATAGTCACCTTCTTGTTCACCGTCTGAGAAAATGCTTCCGGTCAAAGACTGAGGGCTGCTGTCTGGCTCGGTGGACTCATTATTAGCATTCAAATCACAGTCTCCGGGCTCCTGCGAATCATTGAAGAGCTTTGATTAGACGCTTCAGCACAGAAAAACAGACAGAATCCTGGTGCTATTCAAAAATACTCACAGGGGTGATAACATCAGCCTGGTCCATCTGCTCATAGTCTGGGTAGTTCTCCAGTCTGTGGGAAGATGGAAACAAATGACTATGAACTCTACAGTGAGGTGATGGCAACTGTGTGATCTGTTCCCTTCACGCATGTCAATTATAGAGCTCTTTAAATACCTTGCTTGGAAAAAAACCTAGTCATATTTAGTCTATTAATAAGGGTGTAAAACAAGTAAAGAGAATTCAGGCAGGGTGGCAAAAGTTTAAGTGTATTGAAACTTCACAAGTCACACCCACACATACTATACAAGCTCACAGACCGTGACTCCGAAATCTAGGACGCTCGCTTATCTGATGCAAGGTGTAACAGGCTTACAAAAGTTTTTACAAGAACACAATTTAAAGTTTACAAGCTATTTCTAGCTAGAGATTTCTATTATTATTTTCCATTAAAAGAACAGAACAATTTTGTATGTTCCTTGTAAAATGTTATTTTTGGAAGCTTTCAAAATCATTAGAAGAGCGTTTTCTTTCACTAATGGGCTGCAAAGCAGCTGAAGTCCAGAAATATACTCCACGTGAGCACACAAACACAGACATGAATGCCTGGCCGGTGCATTCAAGCGTGAGGCTTCACTATACATACTCAATGTGCGTTCTTGCGTGCCAGTGTTCAAGGGGGTAAAATGTCTGTGCTGTTCAAATGCCCATCGTGCCACTAAAAATATTATTCAGGCATGTCAGATTGAGTAGTGTGTGCTATTGCTTTCACTAAATCATGACAGTAGTTAACCTGTAAAATGACTATAAAAGATTTGTGGTAATACTTTAGCATAGGGACCAATTCTCACTATTAACTAGTTGCTTAATATCATACCTATTATTAACATAGTGGCTGTTTATTAGTATGTATAAAGCACATATTCTGCATGACTATATTCTTGAGCCCTAATCCTACCCAGTGCCTAAACTTAACAACTACCTTACTATTAATAAAGCAGCAAATTAGGAGATTATTGAGGCAAAAGTTATACCGTATTGACCCAAATATAAGACAATGTTTTTTTCTTGGAAATGCATCTGAAAAAACGCGGCCGTCTTATATTCAAGGTCTAGACTTTGACAAAGTCTTAAAAAAAAAAAAAAAAAAAAAAGATTCGGTTTTCAAAAAGCCTTTTTCCAAAAGGTACATCTGGAAAAAGGGGTATCGTCTTATATTCGGGTCAATACGGTAGTTTATGAGAATTGGACTTTAAAATAAAGTGTGAACGTAATTATTTATGACCCTACAATGCATACTTTTTAAATGCAACAACGTGATATTGAAAGTAGCTAGAGAAGCATTTGCATTCATGTAGGCCTAAAGATGATTTTTCAGAGAAACCTGCATGAGGAAATTATGAGTGGCACAATTCCAGATGCATGGATTTCTATTGAAATGAGTGGATTTCGCCTCGAAAAAAATGTCAACATTTCCAATCTAACCTTTCTGTGCTGAGATTCTCAGCGTCTATGAGAGTCTCCGTGTCAAGGTCCATCCCAGAGCTTTCTTCCGTGACAGGGCTGCTGAGCTGAGAACCTTGAGATTCCTGCGGGGAAAAGGAGAGTAATTACCACTGACTGTACTGACAGGTTTACAAGTGAAAAAGATAATACGTTCTGGCATCGCACAATGGCAAATGTTCTGAACACTCAAACTCATCAAGGCCTTTGTGTGTGTTTACTGATGACGGCGTCTCAAGGTCAGGAGCTGATAACATTGAGGAACGGGGTGGCTCTCTGAGGGAGGGAGGGTTTGACCAGGTGGCGCTGTCATTCCTCAATGATGGCTATTAAAAGAAGGTGACCCAGTTCATATGTTCCTAACCTGTGGCCAGGCCACAAGAACTTTATACACGTGCGAGTGGAGGGAAGAGAAGCCTCCCAAAGAGACTGTTAATCCCAGAGACCCCAGACACGCTCGTCATTTTATTACACCTCACAGTCAAGAGACGCAAACCTTTATCATCAGCTCTGCTGACGGTTCTTCAGAACCAGCTTTATCTCATTACTTAATTAGCTACTTGAGGAAAGTGCTTTATCTGAAATGTTTCGTTCGCTCTGGCGCGGTGTTAAACGGGGGAAGATCGCTTGTGCCCGCTGTTTATCTGACAGGAAGGCCCTTGTTTCTCACTCTGCTGAGGAGGAGGTATTACAGACCTTGCTGATAGCATTGAGACTAAATATGCTCAAGGACTACAGAAATCATCTAATGTAGTGGTTCTTTACCTTTCTGACTGCACTGTCCACAACAATATTCAAAGCCTCCCTTCCCCAAAACTTATTTTAATCTATGTGCATTCTAAAATAAATTGAATTAAATTCCAGAAATGTTCTTCAGGGAGCAATACTCTTTTTAACCAATTAAGCTACATGACTCTTCCAGCCGTTTGTGTTTTACAGAATAAGGACTAAGGACACGGATTTTTTGTCCAATAAAATATTTCAGAGCTTAACATAACTAGCAAGTATGTTTTTTTATTTATTTTTTTTAAAGATTTTATTAGTTTGCATGACTTTTTCCACATCTATAACACTTCGGCTACATCATATATATATTCAGGTTTTCCAAGGCTGAGAGAATTCTGGATCTCCAAAGCAAACAAAAAGTTGCAGAGGGGGTGAATTTTAATAGATTTTTTTTTTTTTTTTCAGTTGTTTTTGCTTCAGCTAGATTGATAATTACTGGTTTAATCGCTGTTCCTCTGACATTCTTAGTTCTGTCATATCAAATAAATAAAATCCAGACAAGCTTAACCCTCTAATTGTTTACCTCGCTATTTTCTGACGGCAGGCCCTCCTCTGTAACCTCCGGGAGAGTCTCAGTCTCTGCCTCAGATTCAGACTGCACATCTTCATGGTCCTCAGGCCCTGCTGTCTTCTGAATAGGGCTGTTTCTGTAGAGCAAAATACATATAGATTCATATTTACACCAAATATTAATGTTCAAATTTCAACTACAAGCAAATAAGCACCAGGTTCAGCGTCGGCATGTGCTGTGTGTATTGTCAAACTCACCCCTGAAAGGGCTGGGAGTCCAACACCTGACTCTCATAGCTGCCGAGCTCCTTGTCAATAGACGTCTGTAAGTCCAACAAGTGCTGTTCCACTGCAGCACGGATGGTCCTCTGGATTATACTGCAAATAAACACATTCAAGGCGTCTGACACAACTGCATATAAAAAAAAGCTTCCCATTGAGGCCAGAACACACAGTACCCATATTTAATCACAGTTCGACCTTTTTAAGAAGGTCAGCCAAGGAGTTTTCAGCGCAAGCTCAAAGTTCTAACAAATAACCCTCCATTCTGAGCATCACAGATTCTTGTGTCTGAAAATAGAAGTGTTTTGAGCGCACTAGACCTTCAGTATTACAACACCCAAGTCTCTGATGTGTCCTGCACTGAGGCTCTGGCTATGTTGAAGTTATAAGAATAATGGACCCCCAGCATGCCTTCCTAACCAACATCCACGTGCCCATTTGGGCCAACAGGCTCGTTGAGTCACGCTGCCTCTGTGTGTGCCAAAATTCCAGCAATAAATCAATAGAGGATGGTGTTGTTTGTGCTGTGCACTTAAGTGCTGCAGAATTTCATAGCCAGATGCACTAGTTTTGCCTGAAGCTGCAGTTTGGTTACAGATACTTTAATGCATTTTCTGCTCCGAGGCCATTTCAAAATGGGATAATATTCCTCCTGCTGCCACAATACGCTGCAGAAGTAATTTTTTCATTAGAGCTGAATGTTCTTCAGTGAGCCACACTCTAACCAATTAATCTACAGGCTACATTTTCTTAGTTCGGTCATATTAAATAAATAAAATCCAGACAAGCTTAACCCTCTATTTGCTGGTGGGTTTCTTTCATTATGAACACAATTAGTGCAATCTCAGCAACATATAGCAATTTGGTGAAATTCCATCTTCAATTCTAAGTCACAAAGTCCAGACGGTCTCTCTGTCGGCAAGACGGCATGCCCTAGTTATCTGCTTTTAAGACCATAATCAAATTTGTTCAGCTACATTTTGCCTTCTGTCCACCTAAAAGGGCTGTTTATTGCATACTGTGGCCGTCTGAGTCAACAAATCTGATTTAGGCCAGAGCATAATTGCATATGGTCCAAATTAACGTCAGAGAAATGAACTTCAAATAGGCTGTGTATGCAGTTCATGTCGATAGCAAACAAACAATACTCAGAATCTCATCTAGAATCATATGGTTTGCTCTAAGAATAAAACATATGAATTATTTACACATACATATATGGTTGCCATTGAACTGTTTTTAAAAAAAAAGAAAGAGGTAGATACTTACGCGGCAGATCCTGGAAGAATGCTGATGGAAGAAATGTGCGAACTGAAAAGAAAGGAAATGGAAGGAAATATTAGGATGATAACTGTATTATTTTTCCTACCCTGCATCCTTATACAATCATCGCTGTGTGTGCCTTCGGGGAAAAGACGTGTCATTTAGTGTACATTTCACAAGTCACGTAGACTGTAGAAAAACACGGTTTATCATTTCCTGTAAAGGTCACAGGAAACGTCAGGAGTGTCAGGAAGTGGGCACCGGAGATGAATTGGGGGCAGGGTGACAAATTCAGACATGCTAGGAACGCTTGCTTACATAACACTAGCTGCCTGCTACTTGTTAGCACCCGTGTCAGGTTCTGGGAAAGGAACAAATAAGACCTTGACTGATACAGCAGGTGCTCACAGGCAGGGCCACATCAGTACACACGCAAATGAGCGTATACAGAAACAGGACAAGTGCAAGGTCCCGTGTCATTCGGCGGCAGCTGTGCGGTCTGTGGTACAATGTCTTGACCCCTTGAGCTCTCTAGGCTGCTAGGAAGGCTTGTGTCCATGTCATCCCACGAAAAGGGAAAATCCTGACACTTTCTAGAAACTACAGTCTAGTGCTAGTCTACAAGGCCAGAACGTCATATGATTTCCTGATTTCTAGGATGTGAGCATTTATAAAAAGAAACAACCACCGAATCAGACCAGTTCACTTTTTTTGTTAAAATCTGTCAGTTTTTCAGATCTTTCCTCATTCATAATTTGGAAAAAGCTTAACTTCACGTTAAAAGTATACAAAGTAACTTTTCCAGCCCTAAAAGAATGAATGATATTTTAAGAAAAAATGATTAATACTAAATAATACTAATTTTTCAGTGCTCATTTAAGCTTCTATGTTTCTCTGCACAATTATATGAGGCCACTAAGCCACAATAGAATCGACTAAAAAGTCAAAAAAAAAAAATCTTGAATGAATCAGACTGCATTTATCATCTCAGTTAACTTAATGTAGATCTATGGCACATTGAAATGGCACTGCCTATTTAAATATAGCATTGCTATTAAAATAGGAAGTGTCATGGAGAAAGCAAACGGCTGCTGGGACAACTGAGAAGCACTTTTTGAAAAATGTCTTTGGGTGTTTTTTTTGTGCTAGTCAGCACTGAAAAGTGCATCGCTCAATATCGCAAGGGAGAACAAAACGAGCCTTGTTTAAGACATACTCAGTATCTTGCCCACACAGAGCTCTGGAGGCCGTAGCAGAGATCAGTTACAGTAATGCATTCACACTGACTGTGCATTACTCAGCATGAAGCACTTTAATAAAGAACCTTCTGTAACATCCTTCCATTCATTTCTTCTGCAAGACCTCACCTGAACTCTGAACCAATAATTCAGCCTGAGAAACATTAAAAATGCAGATGCATGATATAGAGTCATTTTGGCTGATACTGCCGGAAAATATTAATATGATTGAATTTAATTAAATAAAATGTTTCATAATCTTTCTTTACTATAGGTTTCCAGTGTGACTGGATGGAGATCCGATTGCACTTAGTCATGCAAAAATGACCTTGTCACTGACATATTACATAAGAGCTTGTGTTAATTAAAATATTTCCATCATTTACAGGTTTCCTGCATTCCCTTTGGTTACTGAACCCTTACTAAAGGGATTATAAGAGAAGAAAGGAGAGAAACATTTTATAGCTCTGTTTAGGAAGAGAAATCAGACAAACATGTAAAATGTAATCTAGCTAAATAATTTAAGGACCAAATGGATGGGAACCAAATACGTCAACATGTTCTCTAAATGTATATGTCCTGGTAGTAGAAAAGGTGTTGTATTAGCAACAGTTCGGCAATACCACTTCCCATAGATCTCCATTACTTTTCAATTGACTAGAATATGGAAATAACTTTCACTGTACTGTGTGTCTTCTGATCACACTTGTTTTCTTGTCTAAAGATTTATAAAATCAAGAAGCAAGAAAATTTGACTTAGAAATTGATTCAAATTAAGTGATTTAGTATCTGCCAATGGGCACATAAAATCTATTTAATTCAAGGTGAAAACGTTTTCATAGCTCATTGACATTTATTTGTTTGAAACATGAAATCAATTTTGTTAGAAACAAGACTTCAAATATCTTAATTTTCATTTAAGGCGGTTTAGATATTTGTACTAGAAATGCATGCAGAAATTAATGCCTGATCATGATATTATGAATTTAAGGCCTGGTTTCACAGACAGGGCTTAAACTAAGCCAGGATTAGGCTATAGTTCAATTAGGACATCAGAAAAAACATTACTGGGGTGCATCTTGAGACAAAACAAAGGCACTGATATATTTTAAGATCAGTTAAAACATTTCACATTTTAGTCTGGGACTAGGCTTAAGCCTTGTCTGTGAAACCAGACTTTCTGTTCTGATTTAAGACCTTTTTAGAAACCCTGATACAACACACTGCTTTAATGAAAATGCATGCTAATGCTAGCTGTGAACGGAGCCAACATGTAATAACTCTCTGTGCCTTTAAACAGTTTTTTTTTTTTTTTGATGACATAATCATACAAAATTGTATTAGCCAATAGTATCACAGCCTAACATGCTTCCTCTAGTTCTTAAAAATATTTTCACAGGGCTAAAGTGTGAATAATCAAGCAGCCAGAAATAAAGAGTGGACGGAGCTAAGAGTAATACGTTGTTTCGCTATGAGATCAGCTGAGGCTTTAAGAGGATTACACACAGACGACTTCCTCTGACTCGGCACTTTATCTTATCAGCATGAGTGGCCAAAACTCACACACACACACACGGCACTCATTGGTTGTGAATGAAATGCTTTATCATGCAGTGATTCATCAGTTTCACAATTCTGCTCGAATCTCCATCTCTCACAAATAATCCAATTTCAACTCATCAGCAGTGTTATGCGAGTTAGCAGGGCTTTCCGTCATGCGATCTGAGAGGCAGTGAGCCGTCTCATCTGAATGTCACATGCAGCCTCGGTCGAAAACCAATAAACAAGACAGTCTGACGGGAACAAATCAATCCAGTTTCACCCAGAACGGCAGCCACTCTCGCAACATCCACAGCTTATTTTCCACTGAATGTCTAGAGATTTTCTCCTCTGAAACATTACCTGTGGAGAAGGACTTGACAAGCCATGTTGTTCGGATTGATTCTCGTCGATGAGCCGTTCTGGTGGTTCACGTTGGGCGTGTGGTTATCCCGACTGGGCACTTTGTGGTGCTAAAGTCTGTATGAGCAGGTCAAAGAGCAAACACAGGCTGCCGGCACTCATTCTGCGGAGTCCTGTATGTGCTGTCTGCCTGTGTGTGGGACACAGCACTCTGCTAAAAAAGTGCTGCAGTGGAAACGCTGGACCCTTGCTTAAATACACGGCCGTCTGACGCAGCCTCGTCGCTAGTGCTCTGGGCCAATCGTCTCTCCATACACACACACACACACACACACACACACACACACACACACACAGAAACAGAGCACTCCCTCCCTTCAACTCAAACACCTGTTAGACATTTATATAACCCTGTTACTGTCCAAACAACAGACAGTCTTCACCCCTTACTGCACTGCCATTTACAGTTAAGAGAATCACTGACTGATGAAATCACACGTAAATACATGAACACAGCCACAGATGCCATCTTAAATGGATAGTTCAGCCAAAAAGTTAAATTCTGTCATCATTCAAAACTCATTGCTTCTGCTGCTGTTCTGCTCACTAACAGCTTACATTTTGGTCGGTTTCTCACACAACACCATCATCTGGCTTCAGAAGACTTGAAATAGCATTCAAGTAATGTACATCACTTTTTACGGATTTTTGAGACTGTGTGTCTTTTTTTTTGAGCTTTTAATTCATTGTAAATCACATTTAACTGAAAACATTTGGCCCGAAAATTAATTTTCACTTTTTTCAGATTCTGTCAATTTTTATAACAAAACTAACCCTAAATGGTTTTTGTATCCTGGGGAATACAAACATTAAAATACAAAAATAAAAGTACTGTTTTTTTATTTTTTATATTTGCATCCTAATAAGACGGAAAATACCAATTAATTAATTTTCTGGTGTCTCTTTATGGTCTTGCCCTTTTTAGGGTTGATTATGTAATGGCAAAGTTGACATAAAACTGCCTTATGTGTAATTTAAATGTTTATATGCAACTAATTGTTTATTTGAGTGTTGATTATTAAGTTATTTATTTATTTTTTATTAAATAAGCATTCGTTTAATTTTTGAGGCTAAACTCGGTTTTGCTGATTCAATAGAGCACACTAAGCAGCACACTGTCAGCTAACACTCCCGGACCGGTCAGACACTGGTCTCAGCCAGATGGAGTACATGTCACACTTCCTGGAGTTCTAAGGATGAGAAAGTGTATCAGTTAACTGGAAACAAAATAAGACGTTTCCATTTCAGCAACCAGTGAAATTACCCAGTTGTCATTCCCAATGTAATTTTGATGAGATGATAAGAGAATGAGAAAGCACATTAAACGAGAGCGATACAGAGGATGGCAGAGTCATACAGACGTTATTCTCATGGCATGTACTCTGATAGCTTGGTCACAGCCAGTATCAAATTTCCCAGCGTGTTATGCCTGCTGCTCGACATGCTCAGGTGGTAGGATGTCAAAAGAAGGGTGAAACCCAATAAATTTAGCTGGATGCCTGCGGTAACGCTTAAAAAGAGGAGTGGAAATGAGTTATTACACTTTCCATGAATGGCTGACCATATAGGCCAAGAGTTCACGCTGAGTAAACACTGCACTTGTTTTGATGGCTCAGTACAAGAGTGCATGGGAAAATTAGGAGACTTGATCCAGAGGGAAGACTCTCAAATATGTTGACACTGATCTTTTTCAGGAGGTCCCAACGTCTCCAATGCCCCAATATACAGCAGTCCTCTAACTGTATAATGATTGAAGATCTAAGCTTGAAACCAAAACGTTGTAGGTTTGAATCCCACAAAGGCCAACCGATGAGCAATCTCCATTGTGCTCCAGAGGGATAGTTTGTGTTACTTTTGCTCAACTGGCAGATTACAGCATTAGCAACACAAGGACCAAGATCACAGGTTCGATTCCCAGGGAATGAACATACATACTACATGCACAACTTGAATGCACAGCGAGTCACTTTGAACAACAGTGTCTGTTAAATGAAGTTATTTTTTTTAGTTTCTAGTTTTTTTTTACATTTTTTTTTTTTTATATGCATTCCAAACCGGAGGTTTTTGATACAAAGACATGGACATGGACTAAAGCCACAAAACTCCAATTTTCAACAGAAAATGTCAAGCATCTTCGAAAACGTTATCAAAATTATTTCAAACTATAGACTAAAGTAAGGAACATTCAGTCAGGGTGAAAGCATCAATTAAGGCTTCACTATCTATTATGTGCCATAGAGATTAAATATCTAAGCCTGAAACCAAAAGGTTGTAGGTTTGAATCCCACAAACACCAATCGATGAGCAATCTTCTTTGCAAGATCGTCGCTGGAATTGTGTTCCTTTAGCTCAACTGGTAGATTATAGCACTAACAAGACAAGTACCAAAGTCACAGGTTCGATTCCCAGGAAATGAACATGCTACACATACAACTTGAAAGTCACTTTGTAAGTCATCAATATTAGTGTGAACAATCTTTATTTCAAACTACAGTCATCTGTAAGGAACTCTCCGTGGGGGTGAAAGTATCTATGATAGCCTCTCTATCTATAATGTGAAGCTGTGTAGGCAGTGTGAAAGTAGTAACTGACCCTTCCACCTATAGACCCATGCTGTCAAAAACTGTTCACACATTCCAAAGCTAGAACAACATGTCTCAAGAAGACCAATCTACTGATGCTTATTTTAGGGCTGTGTGAAAGTATTTTCCATAGCTGGCAAAGGATACATTGCAGCGCTTATATTTAGCTTTATTTGCGACACCCTTTCAGATTCCACTGGGGCACAATGGGGGCAAGTATAATCACTGCAGGACTCCGACGTAAACAAGTCTTGCTGCTCTTTCTCAAGATGCCACCAAATACAGACGCTTTGACCCTTTTCCTCATTTTATCATCTGTAAACACACTCGACTGTTGGATAACCTGTTCTTCACTGATTATTTGAGAAGCATGCCAAATTATACAACAATAAAGCAATTTTACAAAACATGCTGACAATATAATTTGAAACTGAAAATACAGGCCGGAAAGTATTTATAGCACATTGTTGGGAGCAAATTGCACTCTCTGAAGTTAATCATTAATTATTTGCTATCCTGACACAGAAAAAATGCCTCGTAACATATAATAAAAGCTATAAAATGCTATCTGTTACTGCTGTTTATAACAGGCCATTAGAGATAGCATCACAGCATCAAAAAATAACAATGCTCCTGTACGCCTCTGTCGTGACACGGCCCATGTCCTTAAGGAGGTTAATGATGTGAAAGCCTTCTTGGCCTTAAAAGGGTCATGACATTTCTAAAAGTTTTTTTTTTTTTTTTTTTTTTCGCACCCAAACAGGCCATTTTCAATGAAATGAGTGGTTTTGCTGCAACCTTTCCTTTAAAGCTTCAACGTAAACGGCCATTGTAATGCTTGGCTATCATCTTTGCATAAGAAATAAATCACCAAATCATCAAATAATGCAATACTCAAGACAAACCATTTTGAGCTCTTTATGCAAGGTGATTTGGAAGAAAAAACAATGTCCAAATGTTTTCATTTATGTGCTAAAACTAATGGAAAGAAATGCTGGAAAAATGTCCAAATGCTTTTGTGCTGAAAAGAGCCATGGGCGAATCTTTTAAAAGCCTGGCACTGATGAACAGCTTATTAGACCCAGAGGGTTTGGATGTGCTCGTATTCATTAGCAGCTTTGCTCCGCCCATTTCCCTGCTGATCATGGTGTTTGCTTGTGTCTGACTTGGACTTACTGCAGCAGCTGCCATCCGAAGCTGTTCGTGCAGAGACTAAACACTTCAAAGTGGGTAGGATTAGCAAAGTGTATGTAAGATCCTAAACAGACAGGCCGTCTGGAGCTTCGCCTCGCACAGAAGATGGTCTGAACTTGTTTAGGTGGGGAACAGTGTTTATGCAACACAAATGCAAACTACTTTCTGTTCTGAAACCTACCAAGATGGCATTTTACAGCATCATGTGTGAAATTATGCTGCCTTTTAAGACCTATTTTTGTATAAATTTTAAGTCAGCAGAGCATGTATCCTTCACAAAAAAAAAAGCAAAGTCAGAATGCATTGCAACAAGCTGACTACAAATACACACTTACTTTTCAAAAATGTAAAATAAAATCATTTTATTTAGCAAGGACACATTGATTAAAAGTGACGGTAAATACATGTATGATGACGCAAAAATTTCTCTATAACAAAAATATTATAAAAATTTATTTCCTACTAATTACTGTTGTTTTGAAATTTCTATTCATCAAAGAATCCTGAAAAATATATATTGGGTTTCCACAAAAATATTAAGCAGCACAACAATTTTTGCTGATAATAAGAAATGAATAAGAATAATAAAAGAATAATAAGAACCAACACTGCTAATAATAAGTGTTTCTTGAGAAGCAAAACAACATATTAGAATGATTTCTGAAGGATCATGTGACACTGACGACTGGAGTAATGATGCTGAAAATACAGCTTTGATCACAGAAATAAAATACATTGTAAAATAGAGAGTAGTTATTTAAAATTATTATAATAATATTTCAGAATTTTACTGCATTTTTGATGAAATTAATGCAGTCTTGGTGAGCATAACATTTTTTGGTGTGGTCTGTATTTTGTAACACTCAAGAATGTCAAATTGTTACAAAAGCAACGTCAAATGTCAAAATCAAATCAATTGTGAATAAAGCTCCTTGTATGCTATTTCCATGATGCAATGCCTATGAATGTTATAAATAATTCACTTCTGAGAACCCTTAGAAGGGAGCGGTTTTAATGGAACAAAATCAATGACAGCAACAGAGCCAAACAATTTAATTAATTTTGGAAAGAATGCAAGTATATTAATCGGTCTTGCTTCAGCAAGTACTTCTCAATGTTGTTTTGACACATGCCAGCTCTCATGGCCGTCTTGTTTATTAGGATTAAAGGTTGAAGCATTTAACCACCTTAAACACGGAGCGACTATCCAAACACCGCTACCTTATCATCACCGATTTGAGTCACAAACGTTTCACATTTAGTCTCAATCCAAAACACCTATCCAATTTAGCTGGTGTCAGACAGAAACATGCTACCAATCCTTTTTGTGTTACCTTACCAGACACCTCTCGGCAGACCGCCCAATGTCTCATGGGAAGAGCTACAGGTTAATGACAGCTATTAATCATACTCTCCACACCCTAACATACCACACTTAAAATCTAGAGCATGTCTATAAAAACAGCCGCACATAAAAAAAGATGGCAGACTCATTGACTTGGTATGGCTCTGAAGTGCTAGCTTTATAACATGGCATCAAGGCAAGGCCATCTGACATTTAGGAGTTTGAAGTCACCCTCTGAAAGTGTGACCTGATCAACTTCAGAGGAACAAAAGCCAAGAGAGACCACGGCTCAGACGGATGATAGGTCAGTTATGGGTCTCAACGCCGCGGGCAGATGAGGATCAGAGACACCAGTGTTGAGAAAGCTAAAAGCTACTCATATTTTCAAACTATAATCAAGCTACTCTTTAGGGAAAGTAATTAGCTAAACTGCAACATGCAAACAAAAAAGTAGCTACTTGAGGGGAAAATATGTATTTTTTTTTTATGCATTTTTTTAACTACATACTATTTGATCATGCAATTTATTATTTGGACCTGAGGCATATTTTTATGGCACAAAAATTGTTCATTTAATTCTTTAATTGTTAATTCATGTAGGTCAACTCCCATTTAGGGTACAGCATTAAACTTATAAATGTAATTTATTATCTTCAATGTTGAAAACAGTTGTACCGCTTAATATTAGCAAGGAAGACTTGATACATTTATTTCAGAATTCTTTGATGTATAGAAAGTTCAAAAGAATAGAATGCATTTGAAATGGCAATCCTTTGCATCATTGTAACTGCATTTGCTGTCACTCTTGATCAATTACTTTCTTTAAAAAAAATCTTATTGAACCCACTATTTGTTGCATTAACAATGAAATGATTCATATCAAGAGCTATTGGAAAACCATGTCAGCATGTGGTAAGTGAAACAGATGTGAGGTTATGTAAAGGTAACTTGAGTTACTGTACCTTTAAATACACACACACACACACACACACACACACACACACACACACACACACACACACACACACACTCATATTAAATTGCACAGGGAGATGCCTAAGAGGGATCTCAGACTAGACAGATCCCAGATGAAGATGTTTCTAAAACTGCTTTTACCTGGAGGAGGGGGCGACATGGGCATGTTTAGGGGAAAGGGAGGAGGGACCGTCCTCCCCGTCCCGCGGGAGCTCCTCACAAGCCTCCAACTTCTCTTCTTCCAGGAGCTCGGAGATCTGCAGGGGTGAGAGAGAGAGAGAGGGAAATGTGAATACCATAGGCCCGCTGACACCACTTCAGCAGCATTTATGTCTAATTCATCATTAGTATTACATTACATGTCAACATCTTACGCCCGTGTGAGATCCAGGCATTGAGCACCGCCCCACACCTATGCCAATTATCAGCAGGGAGCCTAATTTGCACGCCTGCAAACACGATCACACGCATGCTGTGAGTGCAACCGCTGACTCATGACATCACACGTAAGTTAATAATAATAATAATAATAATACCTTACATTTATATAGAGCTTTTCTAGGCACTCAAAGGGCTTTACATTGTGTGTGTGTGTGTGTATATATATATATTAGTTGGTGATAACCACAGGATGTTATATAATGCTGCCATGGATCATCATTAAAATGATTATTTTATCTATTTTAAGCATGTAATTCAAATCAATTTTAACAAATGTAATATTTTAAATGTAATATTACACGTATTCAATTCAATTATGGTGCATTAAATAATTTTATATATATAAGTCATATCTTATCTTTATAAAGCGGAGGCCAAAATGATCAGAACACTAGTATTTTCAGCAGCTAAAAAATGGTTTTAAGTCAGTTATTTCTATCTTTTGCTGTAGTTTGTCGGTAGGAAATATCAGTTTACATTTCCAAACATTCATTTGGACATTAATTGTAATAATCCAGTGAGGTTTTTGTCTGACAGCAGCCGGTGCTCCACACAGAGATCTGATCAAATTTTAGGCACTTGTGTAAAAATGCATCTTGGAGACGTTGCCACAGTTCTTCTGGATTGAGTCTGTCTCGGTTTGTTCTGTTTCTTCATGTCACTCCAGACAGACTGATGATGATCAGATCAGATCTCTGTGTGGAGCACCGGCTGTTATCAGACAAAACCTCACTGGATTATTACAATTAATGGAAAAATGAATGTCTGGAAATGTAAACTGATATTTCTTACCAACACACTACAGCAAAAGATAGAAATAACTGACTTAAAACCATTTTTAGTTGGTGAAAATACTAGTGTTCTGATCATTTTGGCCACCGCTGTATATCTGAGAGCGTGCGTTTATCACTAGTGTGGTTTTCCTGAAGACTTGAATGAGTTACGTAACACTAGAGTCTTGTGAATAATAGGTTTTGATGAAATATGTGCTAACAGTCAGTCAGAGGAATTCAAAGCATGGCACACAGCGTTCAAGGCTGCACATCCGCGTGTAAATCTATCTGACAGTATTTAATATCAGACAAACTTTGGCACTAGCACACCATCAAATGCACCTTGCATCTGCTGCGGTATTGCTGCCATGTTGCCATAGCAACCATTTCCCTCCATCTGATTGGTCGAGCGGGGCTGCTGTTGAGCGACCGTGCAGATATGAGTCACATGCAGCGTGCAGAACAGCTTGGAGGATGACTGCAGTTTCACACATTTCTATATGCTTCCAGCCACGGTTCACTCATTTATCGTTTGGACACTGAAGCCCCCGATTCTGCAATTTCAAGCCATTTTATTTTAGGATCTTTCATCCTACCTGCCTTTCACACTATATTTCTCAAACAAGTGTGTTATACTGCACATCTGCGAGAGGTGAGAATCCTTAGGGACCTCGCCATTTGATCTGATCTGCTTTTTTCAGGAAGATAATGCAATTACGCCAAAACTATGCATTGTAATTATTCAGCAACAGCACAGCTCAAAATGCAAATCTACGTAAAGATCTAGCATAAAAGTATAACTCTTGGGTAAAGCTGCTTTTGGATAAAGGTGCCAAAAGCATAAAAGTAAATCCAAAATGTACATCAATACAATTATTATTAATTGTGTTTATTGTAACCAATAATAATGCCAACAACAATAACTATTATTATTAGTAGTATATATTATTTTTATATTTCTTATAATGTAATAATAATATAAAATTACAAAATAATAAACAATTAATAATAATTGCATTAGTATAACTAATAATAACACCTAAACAATAATAATAATAATTATTATTATTAGTAGTAGTAGTAGCATTATCATTCAATGTCTAATGCATTAATAATAAAATTACAAAACACTAATAAAATTATTGTACTAATAATAACGCCAATGACAATAATCTTTATTATTATTAGTAGTAGTATGTATGATCATTATTCTATTTCTTATAACTCAATAATAATAATAATATAAAATTACAAAATACTAATACAATTATTACTATTAATTGTGTTTATTATAACTAAAAATAATAATGCCAACAACAATTATTATTAGTAGTAGAAGTATTAGTATGTATCATTGTTATAAGTTAATAATAATAATAATAATAATAATTAATATTAATAATCTGTGGACTGATGTAGAATTGTTTTTAGATGTCTCAATGGACACAAATACTGAGGTGTTATAATAAAATCAACAAAGTAAAACTTGCAGATGTGAAGTAAATGACCCCTGCCTCTCACTGGTTTCATTATTATGAACTACTACTGCTTTCAAAACACGAGCACATAGTCTTAAGCACAGACACTGCAGCCAGGGCGGGGAAAACATCCTCACAGCTTCATCCATGATGTTTTAATACCTCCAAGAAGCTGAAGCACGCAGAAACTCAGCCTTTGTTTGGCCTCAGAGGCTTTGTTAATGTGCAGCCTCCAGATTATACAACAACATCTGCATACAAAAACCAACAGCAGAGAGCTGACTGAGACTCTAATTAAAGGCGCTCTTCATTAATTAGTAAAAACACTGTCAACCACACACACAAACCAAAGAGGAAAAACAACCCACACGAATGGAGAACTCATCCCACAGCCTCTGAGGAACAGAAAAACAGGCTCAGCAACTGTGTGTGCAAAGATCTGCAGCGTTGCACGGTGACCTGCTTCATTTCTGTGTCTGGCCACAACAGGTCTGAACATTTCAGGGCAGAAACAGGAATTTGAAGAACAAAAGGACACAACCTTTTTACAGTCACCAGAGTTTGAATGATAGATACACAACAGCAAGTGTTGCTAGGGAGATTAGGGCACGGTCACCAGCCAGGGCTGCTCATAACAAGCTGTGCATCCTTATATGGACAGAACATCGTCCACCTCTGTCCCAAGTCCAGTCTCTTAGTAATATGCTATTATCAAAATGACTTAATCTTAGGCACTTATGTAATAAACCCTGCCAAGCCAGAATGCTTTATTCAATGCTAAATCACGCCAGGTTTGACGTGGGCCAAACAATTACACAAGTCAGCTCCATCTCATCTCAATGAGCCCTGGGTGAGGCATATGATGAGTGTTTGGGAGAGTCTCTCGAGCGGGACACGCTTAGAAATAAATCTGTGATTTATGCCCATATTCATTTCAGCATATGCCAGCTCCTTGAGCACTGGCCTGAATCCAGATAGGTCACCCAGGACCTTCCCCACGCTGCTTACATTTGTTTCTGTCCCTTCTGTTTCTTAGGCCGTCTCTTAAAGTACGGAGGACCTTCAGTAGACGGGACCCTGTAATGTCTAGCATTTCCAAGCATGTCTGCAGTGGAACCCACTGAAGCCAATAAGACCTCTTTCAACCTGACCTATCTTTTAAGGGAGGCTGTAGATCCGCTACAAACAGACTAGAGTAGGGCCCTATAAAAATGCAGATGGAATGGCGGAATCCAATCATAAAAATGCAGGTCAGTACCATTAAATCTATAACAACTTTATTTTTTTTTTAAGGAATAATCAGACAATATTTCTTCCATGTTTTCATTTTAATTGTAAACCCCTTTTGTTTGTCAAAAAATTAAAGAGTTTAAATTTTTATTTGATTAAAATATAAATTAAATTGATGTTTTATGGCTTCATTTGATAACCAGAAAATAAAAATTTCATAAGGCCCTATTATTGCAAAAATAAATGTTAATAAATTAAGTTGTTTTTATGCATTCAAATAATTAGACATGCTTAAACACAGAATTTGGTAACAATAAAACTTTTAATAAATTGATGTTAAATTGGATAAGCTTCATTATTTCATTGAATTAGACATGCTTTTCGATTAATAAAATTTAATTTAACCCTTAATAAGAGTCCAGAAAAATTTAAATGGAAAAGAAAAAAAAGAAAAATGGAATATAGATAGATAGATAGATAGATAGATAGATAGATAGATAGATAGATAGATAGATAGATAGATAGATAGATAGATAGATAGATAGATAGAATTTGGGGGAAAAAATGAAAACAGATTTCACCAGACCCAAGTAGAGCTCTGGTCCAAAACCTAATGAACTTCATAAATAGTGTGCATTTTAAGGCATCATCGATATGAAGGCCCGGTCCGTAATAAGGTCCATGTGAGGCTGGAAGATTTCCGCACTCAGATTTGGCACCAGCTTTAAGTTGGCCACACAAATTCCCAGCGCTGACCAGTAACTGCTTGGTTTGAAAGTGACGTCTGTGTGAACTGTAGTTTATATAATCGCTATTCTATTGACAACAGACAAATGGACCATTTTTTGCCCACAAAACTACTGAAATTCAGCTGAAATGTGACCGCGTCTGTACTATTTTACATAATGCATGTGAATACTATTAAATGCTGCAGTGATGATCTATTTCGTTGGCCAACCTGGAAGTTACAGTACAGAAGTCATTTCCCTTGACAAACGTTAATGATTCTTACAAGTTTTGTTCATCATTAGACATCTTCATTCTCTTGTGTTAACCACAGACCCTACATCACCATTCAGCCAAAAACACATTCAAAACCCCCTACAAAAACACATCATCCCTGCAGCGGTCTACTGGAATCAGTTGTGAGATAAGTCTATGTAAAACTTTTCAAATTAGTCATTTGAGCAGTTTAACGATAGCTAAGGTGTTGACCGAAAAGGCAGCTTCCTATGTAGAGATTAGACAGCAAGGCAGCTCTCAAAGTTATGTCTTTTAGATTAACCTTTACCAGGTCTGTAAAATTCTGCCTGTTATGAAAACGAGATGTCCCTGGAGACCAAACCAAACTTACATCACTCGGTTATATAACTGTGGTTTAGTATTGTCTTTGTACAAAAGGGCTGTTTCCTCTTTTTTGCCAGTCTGACTTAAGGGAGAAGGAAAAGGAGAAGTCTCTTGGAGAGAATTTACAGCCCATTATTAACCATTTCATGTGCATATGAAGAAAGCGGATATGTAAAGTCTGGTGAGGCAAGAAATCTCGAGCTCCTTAAAAGGATGTGAGTGTCATACAAATGAGATTTAAAACAATCTGCACTTTCAAAGAAAACAAATGACTGTGAGAACCTGCAGTCTGCAAACACTTGAACGCAGGAGACAACGCCTTTGGATGGATTTCAGTCTATTACATAACACTGCAGACATAATAACCTTCTAACACTGCTTTGCCTTTTTCTGTGTTTCACATCTGCTTGTGTAAAGCGCTGCCTCCACCTGGAACTGGGGCAAACGGCACACATTTTAAAAGCTTTAAACAAACACAGAGCGTAAGTATATAATCGTCTTTTAAAACTCAAATCGCAATATCGCATTTGCAAGGTTTGGGCAAGTATTTCATGAGGAACAAAGCTAATACCGACTTACACTAAGCCTGTTGATCTAGAAAACAAATGTACAACTTCCCCTAAAGCATTTGTAAACGCTGCACTAAGAACTAGCCGTGCACTGATCAGGAAATATGATGAATATGAATATATATGAATTTTAAAAAGCATATGCGATTTGTTCTTTAGTGCTTGGTTGTCACAAGCCACTTTTAATAATGCATTTACAAAACTTCTCAGTGATGTTACCCCAGGATAAACATACTGCATGTACAACATATTTCTAGTAAGTATATCCAGATTTACCATCACTAATGTATTTGTTGCTTAATTCACTTCTGCATCTGTTTGCATTTTTGTTTTTATCTCTAATTGGACAGCGCTTCAGCCGAATTACTATAATTACATTTGAAAATGGACATGCTACAATTCATATGCATGTCATTTATTTTCATAATAAACAGGCTGTAAACATCTGCATCCTTCCGTGGCTGCTGTCATATGCAGAGCACTGAGACAAAGCTCATTCATTATAAATGTACGTGTATTGTGTGATGCATGCAGCGATTTACAATATCATCTGGTGGAGATCAGCGGTTGATTGAATGGTGCATCCTTGTCATTAACTTTTCTGGGCTTTGAATAAATAGCATCAGTTTTTTCACAATATCTTATAACTAATGTCAATAATAGCATTGCTGAAGCACATAGGAAAGAAAGTTCACCTGGTCATTAATGGAGCTGTAGTCATTGGTGTTGGAAATGTCATCGTCGTCCGAGTCAAAGAACTCCTCCTGGTTCTCCAGCAGTTCTGCCAGAATACGGCTGACCGACTCCTGCTCTCTCAGATCCTCCACATCGGTGTCTAAACTGCAGAACGTAGACAGGAATCAGGTTAAACGTGTCATTTTCTGATGGTAAAATACTTTCTTCTACATTAGCTTGAAGACTGATTTCCTCAACTGTGTAAATGCTGACTTTTTAATGCAAAATAATCAAAATATTGCTCTGTTTGTTTGAGAATCCAACCATCTGGACTCTAAAACATTAGCTAAACCATTCGAGTGAGTTTGGGGCAACACTGTCTGTCTGATTTAACAATGGCAAGCAGGAAACAAGTGTTTGGGAATCAGTTTTAAAAACAGTTTTTGCTATTCCGTTCAGTGAGACTAAAGGTCACTGAGTCTGAAATTCTCGTGCGAGTTGTCACACGTTATAAAAATAAATACGACCTCACTTTGTGTCAATCACATTTACACACTGCCTCCAAAACTTTCGTCCATCAGAAAAAAATTCGGACCAGGTTTGAGTTTATGCGTTTTCGCATGCGCAGCAAGCATTTTGATAGGAAAGGATGACGAATGCAAAAAAAACAAAATGCTATGTACATTTCTATGTAAACGCTAGGTGGATGTATATAACATTTTGCAGCATCTCACACGTGAGCGCCACATTTTTAAAGACGCCACGTCAAGTTAAAAAAATTTCAACTTTAAGACATAGCGTCACTCATCAACGTCAGATCCAAAACAGTGGACCAATCAGAAGATCCCGGAGGCGGGGCAAGCTGTGTGAGCTATAGTAGCAAGTTGGCATGGCAACGGATTTATTTGATGGCAACATGGCAGAGGCGGCATTCTGCACTGTGCTTTTTTAAAAACCATTCCTGAGCACTGCGTCTAAGGTTTTTAAGACGCGTTTTGTGTGAACCTAATGCTGCAGAAATTATGGCCTACATTTCAGCGTTCATTTCTTTCACGGATCTCCACACAATTGATTTGACAGTCAACTTCAACATCATCTACCCTGCCCTTTGAATTCATCTTAGCTCTGTTTATCATTTGACCATATTTAAGATTTTCCCACGCAATCGAAACTGAAGATTCTGCGTGGGCCTATAACAGGAAAAAATGACTGTTCGCTCTTCCAACATGATTTTCTCTTCTGCAAGCAAAATAGCTAATATGAATTATCATAAACTATAAAAGCATCTTACTGGAAAATGTCTGGCCCGAAGACGGCAGCGAGAGCTCCTATGCTCCAGCTCTCCTCCTGAAGAGACGCCACACCGGACAGAAATCGGCAGAGGAAGCGGAGCAAGCTGTAATTGACCTGAGGCAGCTGTTGAAGGAAGTACTTCATGTTTCTGCCCAGCTCTTCCTCACTGCTGTAGTCTAAAGGAGAGCAAACAAACCAGTGGTCAGAACGAGGAGGAAGTTCAGAGGGACGTGCAGTTATTATGATAGGAGGTGAGCTGGCTGATGTAAAGATGTGAAAGACTATGGCCGTGCTTTGATGATGCAATCATATTACAAGTCTGTCAAGTTGCCAGAACATTCCAGAAGGTAAAACAAGCATTTTAATGCAGAGTTTTATATAAAAAAAAGGTTTTGGCTATTCCAAGCTTTATAATGGCAGTGAATGGGTGCTGAGATTTTGAAGCACAAAAAAAGTGTGTTCATCCATCATAAAAAGCGCTCCAAATGTCTTAATTATAATTTCAAGAGGCCTTACAGTTGGGGACGAAAAGACAAGAGTCGCGATACTGCAGGATTAAACTTCAAAAGGCAATGATGTCATTGAATAAATAATGAGCGCTGCACGTTTCAAGTCAAAACGCGGCACGGATGTCTTTATGTGAATGTATCTGAAGGAAACCGACTGTCCTCAGAAACGTGTCGTTGGCATTTTAATTTCATTTTACCTATAATTCCTGATACAGCAGCATTTATGAGCGCGGAGCTGCTTTGTGTACAGCGTTTCCAGGGAAACCTCAATATTTCAGCGCTCCTAAAGTGCCACATCATGGCAGAGAATGAATTTGCATTTCCAATAAGCCTTTCTTGCCGTTTATGGTCAGATCAATGCAAATATCAACTCATGTTTTTACGCAGCAAACACAGAGTTGTAAATGAGAAAGAAGTTGATGTGCCTTCTAAAAAAATCTAAACAATTAAGACAGTAATATTTATACGTTTTAAATTAACATAATTTATATGCTTGATTGATACCTTTTCATAAAAACGGTCTATAGCCTGAAACACTGTTGTATAAGGTTTTTGTGAAAACCTGTATCTGTAAATCATGTAATTTTATGGCTCAAAACTGTATGTTACCATAGACATTGTCCAACCCCGCTCATTCTGTTTTCATTTTACTTGTGCAGCTCTTAAAATGGATAATAAATTGCCTTAAAGATATTTTTTAAAAATTCTGCAGATACCCTGTAAATAGTGAAATAAAATTCCTTCCTTCATATTTGTTGATATTTGTGTATTGAAAATATTTTTGATTGACATTTAAACTCCTATCTGATTTTCTATATTTTAAAAAATAAATAAATAAATAAAATAAAATAGTAATTTTTTAATTCGGGCTAGTTAAATTAATTTTCGGGCTACCAAAATCTGAAGAGTACCTGCCTGAAGGGCTACCAGGGATTTTGAAATTTTGCGAGCCCAGGAGAGAATATGCTAGTCTCACCAGAACCAAGTTTTGTCTACAGCAAATGAAAACCAGTCTCCTCTTGGCTCATATAAAAAACCTCTGACATTTTTTTTTCTTTAATTCGTTTTGCTCTCTTCTCTTCGCTTCCACCTGTGGAGCACTTTTTATGATGGATGGATGCACTTTTTGGGTTTAAAAAATCTTGACTCCCATTCACTGCCATTACAAAGCATGGAAGAGCCAGGACATTTTTTAATATAACTCCAATTGGATTCGTCTGGAAGAAGAAAGTCATATACACCTAGGATGGCTTGAGGGTGAGTAAATTAATTTTAATTTTGGGTGAATTATCTCTTTAAGCCAATTCGGACAGCTGGTAGGATAACAGAAGAGGGCAGCGTGAAAGCTTCACGCACCTTGATAGAGCTGCATTATTTGCGCCTGTAAGCCTGCAGGGATGACTGGCTCGGGGAGCTCCTGCAGGAAGAGGCGTAGCAGGCTGACGGCGGATGCCAGGTCGGCCTCCTTCTCCAGGTTGACTTCAACGCCGCTGTCGTAGCGCTGCCTGAGCCATTCCACGCGTTCTGCGTTCCCATTCACTAGAAATAGACCCAGGTGCAGCCCTCCTATAAAACACAAACACATAGCTCACTTAGACAAACCTACGTGCAGAATAACGTATAAACATCTCACCGAAGAGACTCTAATCGCTGAATCATTGCACAGAGCAGCTGACTAAGTGGAGCAGTTGCTTGTTAAACTCGTAATCCCTTTAGTCAGATCTGTTAGTGTAATAACATCAGTTACGTTCTCTCGGTCTGACATCTATGAGATAATGAAACAGACTTGCCGATTTAAAAAAAATAATTGTGGCATATTTTAATTTCACGATGGAACAAGTTTACATTCTTCAACCCAAATGTTGAGAATAAAACCAATAATGGATATTTTTACGTCTGGGTTCTTGACTGAAGCGCTTTTAAAATAAACTCTAGATTTCTGCCAGATCAGATCAGATCAGAAGCTTCCTAAAAGCTCAGTTGGCAAATCAGCATTAGCCGGTCTGTCTCGGTTCCCATTTCTGGTGTTCTGTGTGTGTGTATATAAGACTCTGCTCTGCATGAGGGGAAGCCACAGCATCGCTCGCTGTTATGTCTAAATTAGCTTCAGTACAAAAACATCCTTCCGTATGAAACAGTGGAGGAGAAACGCCAGTGTGCTAAACTCAGAGAGGAAGAGCTGGTGTTTGGAGACAACAGCGCCAGCTAAAGCCCTTTAAAGAACAGAACAGCCCTGCCAACTTAGTTTCAACATCCTGCCTGTGCTGCAGTCCTCATCTCTTTAAAAAGAAATTAAAATATTCCCACAGTCTGCTGGATGTGCGAGTGAGAAGTTCAGCAATTTGCTGATACTAGTAACTGAAAAAAAAAAAAAAAAAAACTCTGCATTTACGTGGCAGTTAATTAGTAGGTGAGAGACTTGCTGCACTTGATACAGTGGTATTATAAAAGTCTCGGGCCGAAAAATGTTCTTATTTTCGCTTTTAACTCAATAAAGGAAGTACATCTTTGATGTGGGAGTACAGGGAAGCCACTCCTATCGTACAATCAAACCAAACAACATTTTTGGCTTTATCAGATGAAAATGTCATGCTCTGCATGCTGTGCTACTTTGAGAAATACAAAAATATTTTAACTATTTATGTAACAGCTAAATACTCATCTTACACAACCTTGTTGCAGACTTTGGCCCAATCCAATCCTATTTTATACCCCTTCCCCTTGTCTCTTGAAACAGAGTATCAAGGGGTAGGGGTGAAAAATACTCCAAGATTTGGGACACCACTACTATACCGTCACACGTGATCATACGTCGTCTAGCTCCTACAATACACACACCTATTGGTGTGCATTAGAGACTTTAATTACCGTTCTATATTAATGCGCTGCTTACTGACACGCACACATCGGCGATCGCGTAGCTCACATCCAAGAGCAAAGAAACTTGTCAACGCTGCCCCACGACTTTTATTCATAACAGTTTTTTCCAGCAACGAGAGGATTATTAAAAAAAAAAAAAAAAAAAAAAAAAAAAAAAAAAAAAAAAAAAAAAAAAAAGCTGTTAAACTCACTCATTGTAAAAAGAAACGCACAGACGCCCGTACACTCCTCTCTCTCTCTCAATATTTGAGAAAAAGGTTTAGCGATTTCTAATTATTGGGGGAACTAGCCCCTCGATGTCTATGGTGGTTATCGCCCTGATCAGACATGAAAATATGTTGTGGCACTATCGTGCAGTCAGTAATGATACGAAGTTAGGAAACTTTAGCGATGTTTTGCATTTCTTTGAACAACATGACCGTAAATATGAACTCACGATTGAATGTAACATAAAACAAATGATTACTTTTCATTAAAATCTTTATTAATGGCAATAATGCTTACATTTATGTGTCTTTTTGTTCGCTTGGGCAGCCATGTTGCCGCTGCAGCCGGTTTACGCTGAGATGATTCATACCTCTTCGTTTGTAGTGTGGTCCCGAAAAATCTTCATTTGAAGGGCTATCGGGCCCTTCCCCTTACCCCTACCCCTCCAACCAAAAGAGAATCGAGACAACCCTACCCCTTCACGTGAACGCGCAAAACGATGGGGTAGGGGAAAGGGGAAGGGCTAAGGGGTAGAAATAGGATTGGGCCTTTGAGGGGTTTTGAAGGCATATAAACACAATTATTATGACATCACATCATACTAATTACACACTAATTACACAACCTTCCAAAGTTTGGGGTCAGTAAGATTTTTTTTTTCTAATATTAAAAAAAAAATTAAATCGCTTTTGCTCAAATTAATTTGATAAAGTAAAAACTATAATATTGTGAAATACTATTAAAATTTAAAATAGACTTCTATTTTAATATATTACATATTTTAAAATATATTTTCAGCATCATTACTCCAGTCTTCAGTGTAACAAGATCCTTTAGAAATAATTTGAATATGCGGATTTGGTTTTATGCTAATATTTTTGCGGAAAACATGATTGTATTTTCAGAATTCTTTGATTAATAAAAAAGCATTTGTCTGAAATATTTTGTAACATTTTAAATGTCTTTACTGACACTTGATCAATTTAATGCATCCTTTCTGAATAATAAAAAAAGTTTTACTGACCCCAAACTTTTGGATGGGAATGTATATTTGATACACAAACCAACTAAATTAAAGTGATTGTTAAAAATAAAATAAACACAATAAATCACAACAGCATGGTATTTGAAAACCATAACAAACTCCAACTATCTGACTACTGTACGTATAAAAAAAAAAGTAAAGTGAGCAAGCTTACATTCTTTGATGACAATGTTTTGACTTTGATATATTCCTGAATACATTTTGATATATGTATGCATGTGTATATGTAATATATTCATTTGCCTGAATGGATTGGAAAACTCATAAAACCATGATTCAAATGATAAATATGCACTTTCTGGTCTTCATTTCTATCCCTGGAGTCATTCCAGTAACTGTGATGCTGCTATCACTGACGACAGTTAAAAACGAATAAAGGCTAGAAAGGAAGTACCATGAATCACCAGGTTTCCCCCCCGACTCACCGTGCTCTTCAATATACTCGACGATGCTCCTGACCAGGAGGGGGACCTCATGTCCTGGCTGTCCGCTGTGCTGCACCTCCTCCAGGGGGATCCCAAACACTCTGGCCGTGCTAAGGGAGTCGCTGAGGGAAGTATTGAGGCTCTTCCTCATCGCCTCCACAGCCTAGCTGCTTCAGTCCGTCTGCACACAGAGATGCCCAGAACAAGGTTACATCGGCCGGCTGGCTCGTCACCTCCCAGTACAAACACGCTATCATGGGTGGGGCGCGAGCTCAAACAACAAACTCCGGACAACAAGAACAAAACAAGCTGAAAATTGGAGTGGGACCTCCACGATAAGCAGCGGTTCTTATCATGTGTGAGTGTGGGGATAAGGAGAGCTGAAATAAGTGGAACAACTGTCATGTGCAAAGATCGTACAGCCATCAGATGCGGCACGCCGATTTGGTTGATGGCAGCAGGTGGCTGCGATTCTCCTTCAACATGCAAATTCCATCACAAACAACACAAACAGAGAACAAGCTGCTCATGTTAAGGAAAAACTCTGCGACTGCATCTGATTAGCGTTCGGCATGATCATAAATGTACACACAATCTGAACTTGATGTCTTCATGACAACACCAGCTGGTCTCACGCATCTCATCTCAGCTTGTATGATTGCAATATGAATTGATTTTTTCGTCACAGCAGAGCTTACCTTGTTGTACAAATACCCAGAAGTTCACTTTATCTCCTGCTCCACTCACTAGTAGCAAACGAATTGTTCATCTATGGTTGCTTCAGGTTATGGCAGAAGATGAGCCTGTAGTTCCTCATTGACAGACCGCAAATCCTGTTCAGGACTTTAGTGGTTAAGCTGGAGGAAATAAAACACACACAAAGAATAGCAGCATTAGGAAATGCATCAAAACAGATAATAATCTTTCTGATTAAATATTAGCCGGGGCAAATTTACAAACCACTTATCCACTTATGAACATCTGTGGTCTGAAAACCATATCTGGCGAAGTTTAAATCTCAATTAGGAAGAAAAACGGCAGGCAATCTGCTCACCCTGCTGCATATGGCATCACATGAACCACATTTAATACTAAGTGGAATTTTAATCCAAACAAGGTTTCCAATCATGCAACTGAAAGCCTTGATGCTTCACTTTCATTTTTCTTGGAAAAGGAATGTTAATAAAAGTGTTCCAACACTCTAAACAAGGAAATTAGAATTCCAAAAACATGACAAACCTACTGTTTAAAAGTTTGAGGTTGTAAGATTAGTTCATGTTTTTTAAGGAGGTCTCGTATGCTCACTAAAGCTGCATTTATTTGATCAAAAAATTCAGTAAAAAGAGCAATATTGTGAAATATTATTACAATTTAGAATAACTGTTTTCTATTTGAATATTTTGTAAAAATGTAATTTATTTCTGTGATGCAAAGCTGAATTTTCAGCATCATTGTTATATGATCCTTCAGAAATAATTCAAATATCCTCATTTGCTACTCAAGAAAAATTTCTGATTATTATCAATGTTGAAAAGAGTTAAGCTGCTTAATATTTTTGTGAAAACTGATACATTTTCCCCCCAGGATTCTTTGATGAATAGTAAGTTCAAAAGAACTCAAATAGAAATCTTTTTTTCCTCCTCCTTTCTGAATGGCACTTTTGAATGGCAGAGTACCTCAATCCCCTCTATTTTAGGTTAAAAAAAAAATCAGTCTTCCAGGATGGACCTTTTCTCTGAAATGTGTACACAGTGTTACAGTTCCTTAGATCTACTCCATTACATATATTATCATTTACACGAATGACTTTTTAAGATGTTAAGAGAACTGTGCCAAATTACAGACCTCTTTAAGGCACGACTAACTACCTGACACCATGAGGAACAGGAACAAAATGTCCTGAAAACAAATAGGAACGATGTGCGAACTGACCCCTAACAGCAGATGTTATAATCTGCAGACAATTGAGAGCAGATATGCTTCTAAGCCCACATATCATGCACGATGACCTTTCACTCACAATGTTCGCCATTGTTTGAGAAGCTAAAAGCAGCTCAGCGCTGAGACAGTTAGCAGGGAGCACAGTATGACCTTGGCTCATTCCTCAGAGCTCTGGAGAACACATAAAGGGACGATGCTGGAATTTTCTGCAGGCAAATCTCTCCGCATCTCCTTGGTGACATGATGTTTGCAAAGCTAAGTTGTCTTGCTATGGTTACTGGTTACTTGGTGAGTTTGTAGATGCAGTCACAGAAAAGCATGCGATAGATACACAAACAGAGGCTGCAAAAATTCCAGAACATTCCCTGGAACAACAGTGTCCTGAAGACAACCTAACAAGGAGATTATCAGCCCACTGACAGCACACAAACCAAATCTCAAACGCCAATGATTAATTAATAACTGTGGCTATCTTTAGGGACATCTTTAAAAAGATATGCAATTAGGAGGAGCTCAAGGTTAAAACTAGATCTGAGCATTCTTCCTGTAATTTAGGCAAAGCACTTTATTGTAGGTGGTATCTAGTAATCAGGTAACAACAGGCAATCAGGGGAACTGGGCTGAATGCAACGCTACAATTCTGATAAAACACTTTATGGCACTAGTAGTAAAAAACCTTGATATTAAATTTTACAGTCTCACGAGGCAACACTGAACTGAAATGTCTCTACTTTGTATTTTTCTCCCTCATAATTGTATGTAATTAATTCACCTCAAACCTTTACGCTACGAGTAAATCCCTCACGTGACTAAATTTTGCACCATGTGACTAAATAATGTCTGTTGTTAGCCATCGGCTAATAAATTGTTAGATTTTACCAGTAATTGAGTTTTTGATTTCATTAAACATCTGCAGAGGCTACACAGTGATTTTACTGCCGTTTGAATCCAGAATGTCTGTGTTTTTCTCCCAATACCTGCGTAAAAGTTCCTGGCCAAATTACCTGCTGTTTTGGTAAAATTGGTAATTTAACTGCTGTTCAAACCCACATCTCTGAGTTTACAAGAGGGGATAAATCCATAAGCTTTGAGTTAATGTGCATGCACTTTAAAGATGGACCCTTTTATAATTGAAATGTGGGGAATTGTTTACTAGAATAATATTAGGTGGGGCAGATTATTTTGTAAACTTTATATTCTAATCTCTGAACTTTGGCAGAGATGTCCTTGTGTTATCCTGTGTGTGGCGTGCTAATGTTGATCGACAGGCTCGAAGTAACGTGACATGCATAAAATGCTGTACTAGTTACTGCCAACTAGTTACTGATCTGATGCAGACACATAGCTGAAGCGGACTGATATCATCTTGGAGCGAGGTTCACGTAAGGTAACATTAAAGTGAAAATAAGCGGGGCAGTCTCAAATCTGCCCCAATGGCTCTCAATTACAGAGCCCTGCAGTTCCCCTTTTCACCACAGATTTACGTTGCAAAATTGTGGGACGCTGTTGAGATCGAGAGGTCTCAAGCACCATCTGCCCCGCTTAGTATCATGTATACATGCCTGCTAAAGCCATGCGCAGGATTTTAATATATACTGCTTACTTTACGACTTAAAATAGTACAGAAAATCCGACAAATATTTGTTGCAGAATGCTGAACACATTTACAATTAATTATTGATTCGGTTTATATAGAGGTCTATGTTTTGGATGAATATGCCCATATAGACGAGACGAGCCGCGCCTGGAGTGCGAGCTGTTAGGGGAAAAAAAAAAAAGAGAATAAAAATTATGTAAACTTTTGAAATGGCCATTATTATGGTTTTCAATCTTTTTTAAATTTTCATCTGTGTTTTTATATAAATTAGGGAATGCACAAATAATCATTTACTAGTCATACAAGTAGTTTAGTCAAATGTTTACCTTATGTAAATAGGAGTTTGCATTTCTTTATTTCTTAATTTCCACTTTTTAACATGACATCCATCATTTTGAGATCAAATGCAAGACAGAAAACCATTTGACCACAGCATGCCAATTTTCCAGTTAAAATATTAATATCAATTATTTTCCTATTATTAATTTAAATATGAGTCACATGACTGACCTCATGAGCAGCGGGTTCGTAGGATTACAGAACTCACTCTTCCAATGTCAATAAAATCACCTCCGGAAAGCATGAGTTTATCACTGCGGTGCCATGCACATTTATTTTTATAGACGTCCACATGAGAAACAATAATTGTCTGAATAGAGCTTTAGTATTATTCCCATTTTATTAGTATTACTGTTAGTTTTTTTTTTTTTATGGAAACATTAAATGACTAGTGATGTCTCAAACACCACCACAAATCCATAATTCATTAAGTTCATACATTTTCATTCATTTCAGTTTAGCCTAATTGTTATGCTTTCAAGCCACTTTGTGAAGAGACGCTAATCTGATTTGGAATGTGTCCAAACATATGTGACCCTGGAGCACAAAACCAGTCTTAAGTCGCTGGGGTATATTTGTAGCAAATCAAAAATACATTGTATGGGTCAAAATGATACATTTTCCTTTTATGCCAAAAATCATTAGGATATTAAGTAAAGATCATGTTCCATGAAGATATTTTGTAAATTTCTTACTGTAAATGTATAAAAACGTCATTTTTGATTAGTAATATGCATTGCTAAGAACTTCATTTGGAGAACTTTAAAGGCGTTTTTCTCAATATTTTGATTTTTTTGCACCCTCAGATTCCAGATTTTCAAATAGTTGTGTCTCAGCCAAATATTGTCCGATCCTAACAAACCATACATCAATGGAAAGATTATTTATTCAGCTTTCAGATGATTTTGAAACTAAAGACTGGTTTTGTGGTCCTGGGTCACATATTAACTATAACACAAAGTATCTATTCAAAGTTGTTTTTAACCAGCAGAGATGATCTACTGAAATATTTGCATACTCAATTGCAACAGGTCCTCTTTCTTGCATTTATTTGAATCTGCTGACTATTTAAGCATCTATAAACCCCTTTAGATGGTGTTGCATTATGTATTGATTTCAGACAGAAAACAATATGCATGCTGAGTGCCATGACAATGGCAAACTGCCTCTGATGCAGCATTTATGCAAAACATAAGCTCACTCAAAATATTAACAGTAGACTATTCTATAGCTGTCTTAACATATGAAAATGTATATGGTGTTGAACAGGTCCCAGTGGAACGGAAGAGCCAGATTAGTTTGCTAGCCTGTGCCTTGTGTAATTATCAGAATGGGTTTTCAGTATGTGGGAAAAAGTAACTTAATAATAATAAGCATAACAGGATAAATACACAAAAAGGAAACCCTGAGGTCCTATGTCACAAAGAGTATGGGTCATATATCATGGGTTGCATATGAGAAACAAAAAGTTTCCCATGTTGTGCAGAAGCTGGATGGAGAGTCGTCAAGTGACTTCAAAAAAGCCATTCAAGAACAAAACCTGCCTCAAACCAAGCCTGACCATCAAAGAAAAGATCCGATCCACAAATAAATCAATTAATTAATAAAGCAGGACAAGTATGAATTATTAATAAATAACCAGCAGGCCACACAAGTGATGAGTCCTATCACTTAAAAGAACAACCTGAGCTTGTCTTTGACATTGACATTATTGATTAAGAGTCTCCTACTCAGCTCTGCAGGGAATGGAAATTTCCAAATGGTTATACTAAAGCACTGGATGCTCAAGCGTGAAGTAAAATGCCAGTCTAGCAGTGCGGTGGTCCCTGGCAACACTGAACGCAGCTCTCATCATTAGGATGGAAACAAGAGAAACCGCAAATTTAGCTAATCAGCTGCTGACAACGTTCTGAAGGGACCCGGAGAAAGAGCAGCGGGGGTCAGAGCGCAGATTAACTGCTTAAGACAACAACTTCATTACGTCTACGTCTGTCTTTGCTGCTCGTGACCTAAAAGACTACTTAAAGCGACAGAGATACAGTATAAATTCAGCAGTATTTATAGGACACAAATGAAGTCAGTGGCAACTTTCACACATCGAACTCGGTAAATTAGTCAAAACGGACTTTTCTGAACATCAGGTTTTATGCCGTTTACATGTCTATCTGGTGTTTTAATATGTTTAAAGATAAACCATGTGCAGATTCATCAGTCGTCACCGCTGCTAAGAATTTTCTCCTCAAAACTACTATGTATATTGAAGACAGTCTGAAAATTAGTCTGTGCCAATAGCCTTGTGGGCCCCTCTCTCTCCCACTTCACTTTATGTCAGCTCTAATCTGTCCTATCATAATAAATATAATAAATGCCAAAAATAAAACTTAAAAAAGACAGTCTGAAAATAATAATATCAAAGTATGAACAGGATATTATTTCCCTATTATTAATTTAAATATGAATCACATGACTGACACACATATACATATATATATAAACTCATAACAAACAGCTTTTATTCAAACTTTGTTTTGAACCAGCAGTGATGATCTACTGAAACATTTGCATATTGAATTGCAACGAGTCCTCTTTTTTGCATTTATTTGAATCTGCTGACTCTATTTAGCCTATACAGACCCCTTTAGACTATGAAGACGGTGTTGCATTATGTACCACAAGGCTGTCCTCTCATAATAAATAAAAATGCCAAAAATAAATCTTAAAAAAAAAAAAAAAAAAAATTGTAACCAATTAACTCGCTGGGGCTTTTCATATCATTAGTAAAGCATTTCTACTTAAAGATGTTGATTTTTGGAAGGAAGGTGTCTGAGGTGGTGAATAGGAACAGGGTTTGTTTAACATTGGAAACACATTATAACTTGTTCAGTAACTCAGTCAAGCCAAAGGCTAATGATATTAATTACTGTTACATGTAGAAAGCAATTACATTCTGACACAAAGACTTGCAGATGAGCCTGTATAATTTGCTTTTCCTCTTTAGAATCAGTTTCCATTTCAAACATATATACACTGAAAAAAATTATTCATTGAATTTACTCATTTGTTTTAAGGTAAGTGGTTGCAATAAATGTATTTTAGCTACATTTAAATAAATAAATAAAAATTAGTTGACTAACTTTCAACAGTTTTTTTTTTTTTTTAATGTAGCTAAAATAAATTGTTTGCAACCACTTACCTTAAAAAAAAAAAGAAATTCATTTTTTGAAATCATTTTTTCCAGCTGATTTAATCTGATATTGGTACTTGCCATTGTGTAACGTTAACTACTTCAGTTAACCGAGTAAAAGTGGGGCAGGTAGTCCAAGCTGGTGTAATAGAATGGGGGCAGGACTACTTTGCATATTTATGATTTTGTAGTAAATGAGATAAGGATGTAGAGTAAAGGCCAATGTATACTTCGGTTTTTACGCATACGCGGGGGACCTCAAATGCTTTGAAAGGCTACACGTAAAGAACTTATTTTCACTGAAAAAGACATTTAAATGTCATTTTGATGATCAAAAGTGAATTTTAAGGGATAAAATTAGCAACCACAGCTTTTTTAATAATCGTTCACACATACAGCGGCTTTCATCTTTAACAGACGACACGCACACATCAGCACTAAAATACAGTCAACTCTGTGACATCAATAATGTGAAATGACCTTTAAACACTGTGCCGCTTTCCCCATATGCCCAGATGTCAAATTTGACAAAATATTTTGATTTCTGAGTGACAGGCATCATTATTTTGCTATTAAACTTTTTATCCCTGACAATTCAACAGCACTGATTTAGCATTCTTTCTAAAAACGGTCCTGTTCATACATGATCTCTAAATGGAATTTACCTGTTATTTTCCAGAAAAAAAAACCTATACGTGTTAAAGTCCCTACTGGAGATGCGTTACCAAAACAAAACTAAAATCACCGCAATAAACTAAGTGTTGCTTGCCATTGCTCACACAATGCTCTGTGCGGTTGATCCTAGAGATTTACTTTGTGGTTTTCCCAAGTAAACTCAGAAGAGTCTATCTCTAAGTCTGTATATGACTGATATTCTAGTCTCTGGATATGACTCAGGTTCCTTTTTCAATGCATGTCTGCGGTATTTTTATTGTCCAGTTTCATGAGCATGCGCTGACAAACACACCGAGTAAAGGTTTTGTGTAGATTTGCCTAACGCAAATGTTTGTCGCTGGGATTTCCATCCGAATAAGCTTTCTGTTGTCTAAATTTGCAAATATTGAGTAACACTGAGCAGGAAGACAAATGAGGTGGGCACACCACTGCGGATGACTATTATGCAACATCCACTAAAAGCTGGGGTCCATCTGACAAAAATAGGACGTAAGTATCAGGCTAATTTATAAAATGCAAATGCTTCTTCAGGATGACTAACAGCTGATGTAGCTTCAGTGGTTTATTCACTCACAGAATTGCAATGAGATTTCAGTTTGAGCTAATTCTACGGCCACGAATCCCACCAGAAATAAAGTCATATCCTTAAAGCGTTACTCCATCCCAAATTGAAAATTTTGTCATTAATCACTTACCCCCACGTCATTCCAAACCCATAAAAGCTTCGTTCGTCTTCGGAGCACAAATTAAGATATTTTAGATGAAAACCGGAAGGCTTGTGACTGTCTCATTGACTGCCAAGTAATTAACACTGTCAAGGCACAGAAAAGTATGAAAAGCATCATCCGGATAGTCCATCTGCCATCAGTGCTTCAATCTGAATTTTATGATGCAACGAGAATACTTTTTGTACGCAAAGAAAATAAAAATAACGACTTTTTTTTAAACAATTCGTCTCCTCTCTGATACAGAAGAGCATACTCAGTTTCCGTCCAGTGGATAACCTCTAAATGGCGCTACGGTGACGCGGAGAGACTGAATTGTTGAAAAAAAGTAGTTATTTTTATTTTTTTTTGCGTACAAAAAGTATGCTTTTCATACTTTTCTGTGCCTTGACAGTGTTAATTACTTGGCAGTCACAAGCCTCCTGGATTTCATCTAAAATATCTTAACTTGTGCTCCGAAGACGAACGAAGCTTTTACAGGCTTGGAACGACGTGGGGATAAGTGATTAATAACAAAATTTTCATTTTTGGGTGGAGTAACCGTTTAACAGAACCAACAGGAAACCAATTCAAAACTTTCACTTTCGCTATCTGAAAAAAAAAAATTCAAAGCAGCTCATCATATGACTGTGCTCACCACAGCAATAATCGCTCCGTTCAGTGTTCAAGATCTGATTTCAAGCATGTTGATTCTGCTATTTTACACAGTGAACTGTTAGAGCACATTTATTACAACAGAGAACCGGCGTTACAAATGAAAGCAGTTATCCGTAATCTAGCTCTCAACCCATATGGTGCTCCAACTGTTTTCATGACAGGCGTTTGGATGAATCTAAAGAGAGTCTGTCACAGAAAAGAGCCAAGTAGCAGCGCTGAAATCTCCTCAAGGACAGCTGGGTTTAGCTGTAATCTGAATAAGACACGTTCAGCAGGTTTTAAAGGCCTTATCGTCATATCCATGCGTATAGCCGCTAAAAACCCAATGATAGCTACAAGTTATCCTAGTACCTGCTTTTGTTTTGAGCAGCCTGGTTTCATGCTGGTGTGAAAGCAAGGGTTTGTCTAGTTTGTTAGGCATCATGTCTGTGGCTCGTTGGGAGATCTGATGCATTTGGTTTTGCTTGGCCCTGCTGCATTACAAAACAAGCGGCTATCATGACAATCTACAGCAACAGGAGCGGACAACAGCCAATGACTTCGTACGCATGCAAATGTATTTGGCTTACAAGGTCACCATCTAGCATTGTCTTTAAGCACAAGACTACCTGAATTTCTATGACTTTTATATTATCATTATGCCTTTTCCAGTTTTTTGTTATTACTAGAAAATGATTTTACAAATCCAAGATAGTGTTCACAAGAGTCATTTCTAGCTGGCTAAATATATTTGACATACTATAAAAGCTAGAAATTTCCATGGCTTTTTCAGGATTTTTTTAATGTACTTTCTGATGTTGTAAAAGACACCACAATTGAAAAGTGCTTCGTGCTGAAGGGCAGGCAAAGGCAAATAGCAAGTGTTTATTTATCACAATGTACACACTATATAGTCTATTCCAGGGGTTTTTGAACTGGGGTCCAGCGGCCGCAAACGACTGCTAGGCGGTCTGTATGAATATTCAGAGAAAAATAGAGCACATTTTTTATAAATTAATAAATGTGACCCTGGACCACAAAACCAGTCTTAAGTGTCAATTTTTCGAAATTGAGATTTATACATCATCTGAAAGCTGAATAAATAAGCTTTTGATTTTTTTCAACTATTTGAAAATCTGGAATCTGAGGGTGCAAAAAAAAAAAAAAAAAAAAAAAAAAAAAATCAAAATATTGAGAAAAATCGCCTTTAAAGTTCTCCAAATGAATTCTTAGCAATGCATATTACTAATCAAAAACGACGTTTTGATATATTTACAGTAGTAAATTTATAAAATATCTTTACTTAATATCCTAATGATTTTTGGCATAAAAGAAAAATCTATCATTTTGACCCATACAATGTATTTTTGGCTATTACTACAAATATACCCCAGCGACTTAAGACTGGTTTTGTGGTCCCGGATCACAAATAATTAAAAATAAAAGTTAAATAAAAATAATGAAAATTTGATGAACAGATAAATAATAAACAAGATACATTAACAGAAAGAAATGTACAGAAAAAAAATACTAACTAAAAAAAATTAAATTAAAAAAAATGTAATACTTGATAAAAACTAAATATATAATAAATAATTAAATTAAATTAAATTAATAATGAAGCGTTAAAAAACATTTGATTATACAATTAAAATAAAACAAGGTCAAATAATTTAAATAATTAATCTATTATTAAACAGCACAATCCCCCTCAGCTGCTGTTCCAGAAACGGCTCTATACAGGATTCAAGTTTCACATCCCAATTAAACCAAACTGAAGCTATTTTAGGAACCAAAGCAATCTCTTTTATTTCAGAAGAGCATTCAGAACATCTAAAACCAATAAGGCGAGAATATATATATTTTTACAGAGACAGCGAGTGATTTTGTCAGTTACAGACTGAACCTTCAGCTGTCAACAATTCCACTTAACTTACAGAAGCATCTTACCCCTTCGAGTAAAAAATAAATAAATAAAAGCACAATTTCAAATGAAGGAAATCTACAAAAAATCTGCTGCATCTTTGTTGGTGCATCACGCCTGACCAAAGTACATCAAAAACACTCCAAATGTATAATTCTCACTATTAAATAACCAACGTCTTTCTAACGTTACGCTACCCTGTTAGCATCATAGCTTAGCACTGTCAACATCTATTCCCGCTGCCACACACCAGTCAACGCACAAAAACAGCGTGAAATCCACTTCACGCGCACTGTATCCTCATTACATGAAGGCAGAAATTAATTAAACATGTAAACAGTAAAATACAACCATCATACAACAATAAAATAGAGTGGAACTCAATAGCTCGATGCAAATACAGGATGAGTCGCTGTGAGGCGATCCCTCAGCTGGCTAACGCGACTGCTAGCATCCGCTAAAGTCACTTCTTCATCGATATCATCCGCACTTACCAGGTCAAACCAGACGATAAACGACCAGCAAACGGAATTATTCCTGTAGTCCTTGGTTCAAAGGAGGCGATGTGAATAATAATGATGACTAGCTACAGTGTCGGGCTGGCATGGCCCGTTTTAATGTGAGTAGTTGATTCTTTGGAATGGAGACAGTGTTAGTTACACACCCACAGCGATGCCAAAAACACACTGACCCCGCCCCTCTCTCTCTCGCTCTATCTTTATCTCTCTCTCTCTCTCTCAGCATTCTTCTCAACACACTCTGTTTTCCAGAATATTCCATTAAAATAATTTACATCTCACATGGTGCCATCCTAGATCAAACAGGAGCAAAGACAGAAATGTTATAGTAGATGCTCATTGCTTTTTATACATTCAAGCTTTCAAACGCATAAAACTTTCATTAGAAATACATGATGGTAAAACTGTCATGGTCTCGATTTCATAGTTTTAAGGTAAGGCAACACAGTTATGTTTTTAGTAGCTTAGTAGTTGTAATAGTGTTTCATCACTGAACTGCAAGGTCATATATGAATAGGCTGTTGTTTTAAACGAAAGAAAAAGTAAACTCAAGTAATGCAATTCAAAACAGCCTAAAGCTGTTCTGTCAGAAGAGAATATTATTTTACATGGAACTGCAGCGCCACCCAGTGTTTGATTCCATTCATGCATCGCATACTGTAGACAAGACCGGGGCAAGTTGTCACACACATTAGACTCCAGTGAGTAACCTAATTTTCATAGCGAGTTTATTTTTGTAAAATCATTTCTGTATAAACGCATACCTTCTATTGACTGCAAAAATGCAGTTTATTAAACAATAAATCCGGTTTTTGGGGGGGAACACGGAACAGATTACTTTTTTTTTTTTAATATATCATACCCTTGTTTTAAATTGTAATGAAGAAACTGTATGAATTGATTGATTTATATGGTACTTCTGCTACAATGACAAAAACTTTATCCATACAAACTAAATGTACACATTTCTAAAACTACATTTTTCTTTTTGACAGTGTTCATCTAAAGGATGTCTATTTTAATTTTCTAATTGCTCTATATCATAGAAAGCAATGAATAGTAATACAACTCTATGATAAGAGTTTAATTAGATGAATGCAGTGGATGTCTTTGATTTCAAGTTTAGGTAAAAGTAATAATAAAGTTATATAACTTTTTGCTATATACAAATTTTGTATGGTTTTGTAGTCTTTATTATTATTATTATTTTTTTTACAATAGTTTTTATAAACTTTATTTCAGTTTTAGCTTTAGTTATTGAGTTAAACAAAATCAAAATGAGAAATGTTGAAATAAAATAAGTTTTAATTATTTTATTACAGTCATTGTACATTTTATTTATTTTAGTTAATAACCCTGATGTCCATAGACTAATCTCAGCATGAGCTCATCAAGTTAACATTTTTTTCACTGGACAATAACTTTATCTATGTCATCAAAATGTGACTACATTATATGCAAAACCATATTATCACACAATTGACATGCAAATAAAACAATTACGCAATACAAAGCAGACACACCCAGTGATTTATTTAAATGTTTATTGCTGTGTTTGAAGATTACACTCCTTGGACTTAAGTTGTGTTTGATGGGTCAGTCCAAACACACAAAAATTTCTATGATTTATTATTTAAATAGTAAAACAACAATTCTGTGATACAACACATAGGCTTCACTAATAAATTCTGAACAAGCTAGACTAGGCGAGGTGGTCTCTACACAAGAACCTATTCTGTGTGCTTATACATACAATCTGATGTACGAGAGACGAGAAACATTCCATTTACCAAAAAGAAAAACACAGTCATATCAAACAAATGAAAACAATAGCTTACAAAACCTGCACACCTCAAAGAGGAGGCTCGTGTAGTTCATAATGTGCTGATAGGAGGGCCGATATTAAATAAAAAGCTTCATTTTAAACACATGGCCCACCGCAGGCCCCAAAGTTCATGTGCTTGTCGTGTGGCGGTACATTTCCACCTGAAGTATATGTGTAAATATAGAGTATGATATGATTTAAATGGTTGATATTATTGAATGCAGCTTTGTCTCTTTCACTTCACCATGAAGTACCAAATTTCAAAGTAACAAGTGAATAAGTAAAAAAAAAAAAGTTCCTCCGGCACTTTTGGGCAGATCAATGAGAAACAATATTTTGAAAATGATTTTGAGGAATAGCACTTTGCCTCCTTTTAATGTTGGCATAGAACACAAAGTCTTTGTAGATATTATGTACACATCTTTGAGATTTCTGTTCTTTTGTACTGTGAGAACTCTAAGATCTACTTTGACACTCGTGGATAGTATATCACAGCAGTTTCAAACCAGACGGTATCCAAATAGAAGTGTCAGGACCCCTTTATATACCACGACACAATGAATCAGACCGAGAACTGATGCTTCAGAAAACATTACACGTCGCAAAAATGTAATGATCACTTCTTACAGATGGTGCTGATTCTCTGCCGTAACTGCGCATTTGGCTCATAATTACATTGTATAAGAAACATTTTTGTATGACTATAAATTATTCCACATTAATATAACTGGTGTGCTTGATAAGCTCGTCTGGGTATATATGCTTTGTCATGCTTTAAAAAATTGGTCCTCTGGTCTTCCACAGTTCACTGTAGGTGCAGCGCATCCCGCAATGTTTTCAGCCTCGTGCATAGTGGAGAACGATTAGGCCTCATACACCCTACAAAGGGACAAAAAACAAATATTTCAGAGGTTTAATATTGGGCTTTCTAAAGATCTTTTTTTTGTTTGTCTGTTGTGCTTGGGCTTATACTGACACCTAGTGGTGTCTAGTCTTCTAGTGCACATGACTTTAAAGTCAGCATGAAACAGAATAAGTAAAAGTGACATAACTTAGTGAAATGACTTCTCGAAAAAAAAAAAAAAAAAGTAGGCAGGACTAGATTTTATCTATCAGATGAGGGAAATGTTTTTGATTAAAAACATGTGCATGGGTTAATTTTTATAATAAACAATGCAATATTCCAAACATTTCATACATTTTCAAGAGTATTGTTAAATTCCTTTTTTTTAATAAACACTTTAAGAACAACAAAACTGAGTGCACATCTTCCCCATCTTATTTGGGGTTTGGGCTTTTCTGAATATAAATTTAAGACCAAGTACAGAAAACTTAAGGAAAGCATTGAATGGAGCACCTTTGCTCTCAGCCACAAGAATACGGAAATAACTTTAACTGTTTTGTCATTACATGAAAAAAATAAAAAATGTTCTTCATCAGTACTTTTCTCTTGGTTTTCAGTGAAAGTGTCTGAAGATTCTAAAATCAAGATCCATTTACATGACAAGCAAAAAAAAAAAAAAAAAAGAGTCTTGTTTTCTGAGAAATTGATCAAAATGAATGGAGTCTGTTTGAAACAAGAGCAAATATCTGCCAGCTGCTTTAGGTTTCATACCCCACTGACAGATGTTTGGCTCTTGCTTCAAGCGTAAAAGACTTAATATCTTTAATTTGCATGTTGATTTAATGATGTTTAGATATTTATAATGGAAAACAGAACAAAAATACTGAAGAAAACTTTCTTTCTGCTCCAATTGAAGATCTTGTAAGGCACAGAAACTCTGTTATTGTACACAAAATTAAAGCATATTAATCTACAGTAATAGAAAATGCTCATCTCTGTAATCTTTAATCAAACTATAACGGCACTTGGAATGTCCAAATATTAAGTCCCTTTTTTCTCACTGAATTTCGCTTGAATATTTATCTTGGGAAATATGTCAAAGTACATGAGTCATTTGGGTTTTGACCTGGGTTTTATGTTTGCAGTGCTGGCAGGCGGTCGTTTATATCTATTAACGTAGAAGCGATGTTTGAAAGATCAGGGAAAGTTTACTGGACGCTACCTGTGTTTGTCCTTCCAGATTTTGAACCACTTGACAAGGTTCTTAGTGCTCTGGAGTCTGGGGTGCAGGCAATACTCCTGACCTTTGAAACGGGACACATTCTCCATGGTGACACTATAAACACATGGGAGAAATTACGGATGAGTGGATGGGAGGAGAAAATGGGTAAACAGAATGAGACAAGAGGAGAACATTAGTCATTCAAGCAACACAAACAATAAGCAGTGTAATACATTTCATGCATGTCATTAATCATAAAAATAATAATTCACTTTGCATTAAAGATTCGATTGAAACGATCATTTAAATTATATGCAGAAGGTAGAAATTGGACAAATCCTGACAAATGGTTACTGGACTTTATTTCTGAGTGATTCTGAGGTGAATCATCACGACCGCAGAATGCTCTGCTGACTCGACTGGTAAACAAATACAAATTCAAAGCAGAATTCAATACCGCAGCTTGTTTTGCCTATTAAGAAGATATTTACCACATTGCTGGAATCATTGAAGCAAACTGACCAAGAGTGCCTAGTCTTTTATTTTGATTTTCACTTTATTATTCACCTGCGCAGCCAAAAGAACATGTTTGTTGACTCTAAACTCTTCATTGGCCTCTTAAAACAGAGCAGGAGCTCTTGTGGGACTGGAGAAGCTTCTAGAATGTTAAACTCACACTCCGAGTCCAGTGCCATAAACTGAAGAGAAGGAACACTTTCAGCAGAGTCCACCGGGTTTGTTTTCCACTGAGGTAAGTGCTCACCAATGCAAATCCACACAAATGAGCTAAACGTCCAGGGGCTATTTACCAAACATTCTGAGGGTAAACGGCCACAAATGTTTATTTTTTATTTTTTTATTCTTATATAAAATATATTTCTGCATTAACTCTTAATTATACAAGTATAAAGACTAGCTGAAATATTATGGATATTATATAGTCTTCAAATGATTGCAATGGTACAGAACTTGAATCGAGAATATCTGTGCACTTCAAATATTGCTGTAAATTAATAAAGTAATAAGTTTCACATCACATTTCACAATTTCCGGATCTAAACTGCAGACGGATCTCTCTCTCTCTCTGTCCATATGCAATGAGATTTCTACATAAAGCATATAATATTAAAACTTATTTTGAACACTCAAATAATTATCTAACTAAGATCATAATTTTCGGTTGAATTTAAGACATAACTTTACTATAGACTGATTTTAAAGATCTCCAGCTCTGTAAATATGCTGCAATACCTAACACGGCCAGCAGGTGGAACAGAATGTATAATAAATGTCTATCAAAAAGACATGCTTGTCACAAACACAAGTTTGCTTCACACCAGAGAAAACACGTTTGGATCTTACATGCTTAATAAACACTCTTCAGACTTCATGCATTGTCACAACATAACCATGCTAAACCATTTCAATTTCATTTTGACTGTGGCATCTTCTAAGTGTGCCACTAAATTGTCATCCGGATCCTAATTGAAAATCCAGTTAAAACGGCTTCTGCTGGCAACTGGTTTTACAAGGTTTATAGCCGATCTAAGATGGTCATTTATGGTCATTACGTAGTCTATGAGGCGTTTGTTGGCCATTACCTGCCAGTCTGGTTAGAGCTGATTAAACTGGTGTGAACTGGATTGAGCTGGATCACCATGCTTGACCACCTCAAGATTAAAGGACCTGTTTTATCTAGCAGGGTCTAGGGGCAGCCGACACTTATGATCTCCTAAAAAAATGGGTTGATATTTTGTTTTTATGTTAAGACTAGTCTATTAAAGCCTACTGGAAATATTAGCTGCTTAATAAATATATATTACACACAAAGTAGCTAATTATCGAGTTGTTATCCAGTTAAAGAACCTACTGCAAATCATAAACACCAAACACCAAACACACTTACAGACCCAAACGAGCAAATCAAAGAAGATGGAAATTTTTTGCAACTCACAATATCATCTTTTCTTGGCAGTACGGATGTTTAGGCTTGATCTCCAGCTTTTGTACATCTTTGTACCGGATCTTCGGACCTTTTCTCGTGCATCTGCACTTGTATGCTAAGAAATGAATAAAACGCATGGTTTAGTCTCAAGAAAATCATGAAGTAGATCTCACAAAAACTGTCAAGAGATATCGGATTCATGTTGCACCCAACCTTAAAACGAACATTATATTTGAATAGAGAAGATAGAAATAGAAAGAAGTTACAGCTGCATAAAGAAAACAGAGCCTAACATGAAAAGCCGATGTGTGTACACATTTTTACAAATGCATTCCTTTAATAAAACATGCATTAATGTAATTTGTTCATTTTTTATGCATTTCAAAAAACAGTAAAGTAGAAGTACTGTAAATATGCAAGATAGTTTTGTAACACTGTGTCTAAACAATAACTTTCACTGCTGAATTAATGAGAATTTATTTGTTTACTTTTTGCATTAACATAATGAAAATCAGTGAGGTAAATGTGCTTAATTCTAATCAGGCATTACTTTATTTTTATTTTTGGTGAAATATAACACAGCCATTTCTTCCAGAGATGCTTTCTGGCATGTTCCAGGCAGCATTTTCTAACTTTCAAACGCATTCAAAACTGAACCGACAACGAGGCTGCACAAAAATCAACAAACAGCACAGTAAGACTGGCGTGCTGGAGATTCATTAAAGTGCCATTTGCTGTTTTCCCTCGATCTCCTCCAGCAGGTGAGCTGCTGCTGAAAGACGCGTGACCTACATCTGATCCCTCATCAATCTTCTCTGCTCCATTCAGCATCATCTCTAAACAGCCTCTCAGGACACAAGCCAACAAGACTCATCCAGCAACACAAAGAGCCACTATTTACAACCACTGGCCAAGTTTTACAGAATGAACTAGATTGTCTGACACAAGTGGAGATATTAGACAAGTTGCACCAGCAAAAGGCGCTGCTGCATTCTGCGGGAAAAGTTAAAAACAGAGATAAAACAGAAGCATAAATTTGTTATAGGCTACTAAAATCATGCACTTCGGAAAAGACCGAAATAGCAAAAACGCCGAATTCTGTATTGACTGACACTTTAACACTGCATTCAAAAAAAAAAAAAAAAAATAGAATGTTGAAAAATAAATAAATAATACACACTCACCCTCTGTGTTGAGTGAATAAACGGCGATAACCAGCAAAAGTAAAGCGGCCGTACAGCGATTCATCCCCAATAGTTTGTTGAGAAGCTCCAGCAGCCTCCGGTTTGTTTGTGCCACTCAAATCCAATAATCGAGATGCTCAAACAGTGCGAGTGAGATGATAACCCCGTCTGCGTCTCTGTAATGTCAGGTTGTATGTGCTCCGCTGCACGCCACGCTCTTCTCAATCTGAAGAGTTGCTCTCGAGCTCTGAGCTTCTATAAACACACGCTCCAGCGCCTCATTGATATGCAGAGCCCGCCGACGAATTAACTGTGGCTGTGTCTCCAAACCGAGCGAGTTGCCTACCTAGAAAGCATTTTTGAATCGTTTGAATGCAGTCGAGGCTGCCTAGGTAGGCATTGCCCTAGGTTTTGACACATGGTCTACATATCGCCAGAGAAAAAGCGATAAAATTGAGTTAAAAAGTTTATTAGGAGTAATCTTGTCAGGGGAGATCATTGCATCACTTAAATTGTTCTCTCTGATTCTTGCTCATGAATAAAGGTTTAGCAAATTCTTTCCTTTTGTAACCTAGTAAATCTATTCAATCTGGACATCATCTGTAGAAGAAGAATGTTTTCATAAGAACATCTTTTGACCTAAATACAAAACATCTACCTTTGACTTCTTGGGCAGTTTTAAGAAGTCTCTGTGAGACTTACCTCAATACGAATTAGAAGTAAACACTTTTTAATGTTTTTTTCTTCTTCATAATTCTTAAATGTTAAAAAAGCTTTTTTAAATTGGTGATAATAGTGTTATGCAATGCACATAAAATGTTTTATGCTAGTTTCACCAGTAAAGCTGCGTAAGTGTTATTTTGTGCAGGGTTTGTGTAAAAACACTACACACGGTTGCATAATGGTGGCAACTGCTTGGAACTGATGCTGTCCACCTTTATATATCATCAGCGTTTTCTTTTTAAATTGAATTAGCCTAGCATAACAAAAACAAAACAACAGCTGCTGCGGCACATTCATTCACAACATCTTTTCCACGTTGAAGAGTGTATCTTATTTCATACGTGACTGTGAAATCATGAAGACTTCTAAATTTGTAAGGCTTAAAGGACATAGTCAGCAATTCTCAAACATATTTTGAAAATGTAAATTTTTATTTAAATATTGCACCTTGACATGCAAAGGGAGTTTCTATGCATGTCATAAAGATTCATTCAATAGGCTGCTTGTACTAGCTATAGTTACTGATCTGTGCTATTTACTTTCATACTTATAATTTTGTGCTTTTGTATTTTTGTCACCTTTTTTTAAAATTTCTATGTCACAGTGATGAGTAAAACTACCTATTGTTGTCTGCACTGGCACCAAACAGTATTTGGCTCTGTAAATGATACCCCTGAGAAGACTGTTTTGTTTCCTCCTCATGCATGGATGATTGGAGGGCATGAAGCAAACCATCTGAGTATTTGTGTCTGCGGACAAGAGCTTCATCCCAGCTGTCATCAGCCATGCCTCAGTCCATTTCATGTCTGTCTGTGGCCCGTCCAAAGGTCTGGCTGAACTGAAAAGCATGAAAATCATATGTGAAGCTGCCCGTCATTCTGCATGGCTGGATATAATGGTAACAGACAATGTCGATGCACCTCTTTAACCCGAATCATCTACCACTGTCAAGGCCATTTATGTTGTCAGTCATACCAAAAACATAGGCAGCAATATCTATTATTTATTGTTTAAGTCATAATGCTGAGATTGTCCACTGACAGCTACATCAGGGATCAAAAGAATAAGAAATCTGGAACATTTTAAATCAAGCTACTGTGAACAAAACAGTACAAAGGAAAAAATGTTTTTCGAACTTGATGTTTTGCAAGGAAATACTACATTTAAAATGTTTAATCAATTTGTTACTTAGTGATTAATTGTGAAATTTACTAGCAATGTCTGAGTGAAAAATATTTCTACACTTTCATCACATTAACAATGAACATGATCTACTAATTTTTGACAACCACAAAGTGTCACAATACATTTTGTCTACATTTTGACCATTATTTCTACTGTTTTATTATTTAAACCCTAAAAAATTTCTGAAATAGTTAGTTTGAAAAGTATGCAATATTTTGCTAAAATACAAACCACTTGATATTTTAGCAGTGACATTCAGTTTTTAGTGTGCCATAAGAGTCCAAATACTTTTGGAGCTGGACTTAACAGAAGGTGATTTAACCAATCACTAGTCACTAATAAAACATTTTAACTGGCTAATGCCTCTGTATACAGTAGACTAAGCAATAAGCAGGTTACCTAAACAAGGAGAAAAAAATGCACATGGTGTTTTAAATCAGGGGGTGATCCAAAATAAACATACCTAATTCTAAAGACGGCTTTAATGAATCAAATCTGCTGCTTTAACTCTGTCCCAGCCACCTGCTGGCATAAATACAAAACACTCTCCATTGATCACTGCGTCACCTTTCTCCAGGTCTGTGAAAGGACCCAACTGACCCTTCACAATATGTAACTCATTCCAGGCAAGCATATTGGAGCAATTACTTTTGGTATGTTTATAAAACCTGTCTAGTCCAAAGGTCATTTTTGGCATACAGTCCTTCCTCCTTCTCTTTGAAAAATGTTTGTTTGCAACAGCGACCAGAGAAGAGGATTCAGAAAGATGGCTGAGATTTGTCACAGCTTATAATGAATGCAATAGCATCTCAGTCGTTGCATAATTATTTAGAAAAGAGAGATGGTTCTGGTGGATTGCAAATCTGTTCTGAAAGAGTTGCAGGTGGCAGGGAAAAAATGCAATTGTTAATGCAAAATAACATAAACATATTAATGTTTCCATGACAGCAAACAGCCTTAACAACTGGCTTCCCATATCATTCGCTGGCATCAAGTCAAACTCTACAGTATTTAGAAGCAAGCCAAATCAGGCAGACTGGCAAGGTTGCGTGTCATGCTCTTGTCCTGGAAATCCATTTACAAAAGGTGAAAAATATCCAGACTAAATACGGTTCACTCGCAACAAGGATAAATTTGTGCATGTTTTAACAACAAGCAGACAAGCATATCTAAACCCCTGAAAAGGTGAGCCTCGATCCACTTCCAAATGAACTCTGACTGAAATATGCATGCAATGTGTGCCAAATACATCTAAATGAACCATAAACAGGATGTGATGACACAAGATGAAATGGACAAAATGCTCAATCACACCTGGTTCTTTTAGTCATAGAAGCTATGTTGCCCATTACAGTTCAGTACAGGGGTCAAAACCACCTTCTCCAGTGTGCAATGGAAGAATTCCTGGCACTGTTTTGACTCCCTGACACATTTTATAAGGTCTTTGTCAGTTATCAGCTTGTAAAAATACCACCATATTTACACACATACAACAAATGGATTTAGACCAGCGCATAGCAGTTTTGGGTGTTCGTAAGTTTGCAAAATATACATCATAAAAGTGGCCCAATCAGGTTGTGACTATATCCTTAAGCCTTCAGCTTTGGTCTCTTTTGATTTGGTGTTAAAAATGACATTGTGAATGCTAAGCGAATCAGGACTAAATGTATCATTTTCTTTTTCAGTCTGGACCAAAAGAAATGTAAACTAATATTAACCTATTAATACATTTACATTTTTGAGTTTAAGTGCATTTTACTTTTTGTAATGTGTTGGGCCATCCCTCGCTGTGCAGTACAATCTGGTTTCTGAAGCAAAACTAGTTTAGAACTCTTTGTGTTATTACCAGATAAGGGCCTTTGACTGTATGCAATAGCATGACTGTAAAAGTTTTTGTGTTTTATTTTTCCACCCACACGGGCTCATTTTACTTTATTGTAGTTCTTTCATTAACTAATGCATTCAGACAAAACCTTTATGTATTTGTTTGTGTCTGTGGGTCTATCATGCTGAGTAATAGTTTCTTTGTTGCATGTTATACAGCATATACAATGCACTGTATATGAGCACCGAATCTCTGTTGCTCAAAGGAAAGCACCGTAACACGACAACGTGTAAAACAGCACGTCGACAAACATAAAAGCAGCTCCTTTTTTCTTGATCAGGCATGTCTGTGCAAATTGCTGCTGCAGAAGGGTGGTGTTTGTAATTGCACTTAATGATTTTAAGTCAGGTTAGCCAATGGCCAGCGGGCTCTCGGATTCTTCCCGTTTACTTGCTCCGTGAGAGAACATGCTGGATAATTGGTGCTTAGAATTCCACTATACAATACCATTAGTCTAAATGTCCTGGAAGAATCATAGGAATGTCTGCTTAAATAACATGTAAAGCGAAGCCCTTATATTGCATGAGAATACCTATAGAGGAGACACAGAAGATGCATTTGTAGTTTGTAGTGTCACAAATAATTGAACTCCATAACAGTTTATTTTACAGAGTACAATTTACACTTTGGTTACAGAATAATTGTCCCTACATTGACATGCAGCATAAACAAAAGCAGCTTTAGTACATACCAGAATCCTTCAGAGTCGATCTGTTCTGCATTGCACAAGCTAAGAGGCCGGACACATCCAGTCAAGTTTCTGTATACCTCTGTCAATCTCTGTATTTTTCTCAGAGAGCCTCGTTCTGGCCGGGTTTCAGTAAGTAAATAAATGTGATGAGAACACTAATCGCTGATAATGTTACATAACACCATCTTTGGAGCTGCTGATCTATTCATCACACATCTGTGGTGGATTTGACATCTTCTTGAGACATTTTCATATTATTCAGGGCAGGTTTGCTTATAAACCTGTGCTTATAAGTTTCTTCATTATGAACCAAATCTAAAAACGGATCTGCATGATCATCAGAGACTGGATAAACAGTGTTTGAGATACCTTTAATATCATTTGTTGTTCATAAAGCCAACCTTTTCTTAATTCCAATAGTCCTTTGACAATAACACACAATGTATTATAATACAAGTCAGTCCAGTTCCATTAATAGTGCAATATTTCTTGATGCCGCACACTAGTCAAGTCATATTAATTTATAGGGAACATTTGATGTGCACTGCACAATGAAATAAATCAACTCATAATATAAACTTATAATATTACAATAAGACAAAGCACTACACTAGCACTACAAAAAACAAAACAAATTACACTAACTCGAAATGCAATAGTCAGGATTTTAATATATAATAGTACAGGAGTATCAAATGCACAGTGGTATATCTATTGCCTCTGGAAGCAACAAAGAAATCATGATCATCTTTAAACTTTAATCAGGACTGTGAAGTGGACAGAAGTAATTGCTTTGAAGATTTATGACAGCCAGAGGAGTAGTGATGGAAAGATAAAAAAAAGTGCCCAATACAGAACCTTGGGGAACCCCGAAGGTGATAGATACCAAAGTAGAAGAGAAATTTCCAGTCCTAACAGAAAATGCTCTATATTTAAAGGTGAAAAAATAAAATAAAGCAGCGCTTGCTTGAGATGACTGAAAATTTAAATTAAATATCTGAAATGTTACAAAAGTACCTTTGGAGTCAACATTACATCACTGGCCAGCTTTGGTAGATTCGATGATGTTCTTTGACTGGCAGTCAAAATTATTTTCTAGAAATTTCTATTCTTCAAATCTTTCTCTTCTATTCTTTCTCTTTCATTAGTGGACCTCTCCAACAACACAGTCCATTAGACAGAGCACATAACAGGCGAATGGTGTAAGAGAGAGAAATGTGTTTTGTCCAAATCTGGCTCAAAAGTGAAGTCAACCGCACTCCCCAAGACCTTTCTGGTGTTTTTCCAAGCGTGATTGCTCTGTTAGCCAGGAGGTTTATTTGACTGGGTGTGACTGATGTAATACACCGGCACCCTGTGATAAACTCATGTCTTTTAAAAACCTTCTGTCCAAACATCACATGCCATACTCATCAAACCTGCCAAAGCAGGGAACATATTTGAAGGCCCTGGCCAGAGGCAGGAGTACCAGCACAGAGCTGGTGTTTAATCCAGATTGCATGTGTCATGAGCTTAGTATAGTTCCTGGGAAAATAAAGCCTGGCTGATTTTAGCTGTCAGAGAGTGCGGTCCAGAAAATCATCCCACTACAGTGTAAATAAACAGCAGTTAAATAACCTGATTAATCCCACAAGGCCTAGCACTCTCTCACTCTCTCTCTCTCTCTCTCTCTCTCTCTCTCTCTCTCTCTCTCTCTCTCTCTCTCTCTCTCTCTCTCTCTCTCTAACACACACACACGTTTGTTTTTGTGAATTGTGGGGAGATTCCATAGGCGTAATGGTTTTCATACTGTACAGACTGTATTTTCTATCGCCATACACCAACCCTACACCTAACCCTACCCCTTACAGGAAACTTTCTGCATTTTTACTTTCTCAAAAAAACTCATTCTGTATGATTTATAAGCGTTTTGAAATATGGGGACATGGGGTAATGTCCTCATAAATCACCTTCTCCTTGTAATACCTATGTATTACGCATGTGTGACCCATGCCATTATACACATTTGTGTCCTCATACGTCACAAAAGAGAGAGAGAGAGAGAGAGAGAGAGAGAGAGAAAAGAAAACAACTTCTTTTATGAAATTTTATTTTTATTAAATTTTATGAGGATGCCCATGAATGAGGTTTTGTGAGATTTTGTGAGGTTTAGCTCAATTCTGGGTACAAAACTGTACATATTTTTTTACTGTGCAAACTTTACATATATATAAAGGATATAGCTAATGCCTGAACCACACACACACACACACACACACAGTTCTCCGATATTTGAATCTTAATAAATAAATGTTAAGAAAATTAACATTTATTTCTTTTGTTTAATTAAATAAATTTAATTAAAATAGTCATTAGAAGTTTTATTATCTACAAACTTTAACTTGCAGTTAATAGATATTTTTATATGCAAGCTGTAGTGTGCGGGATCCCTTTTCTTTTCTTTTTTTCTACTAAATGAAAATAGTTGAAATAATAATTAAATAATTTCTAAATTATTAACACCAACAATTTGGGTTTTCATATTTTACAATTATGAACACACACACACACACACACACACACACACACACACACACACACACACACACACACACACACACACACACACACACACACACACACACACACACACACACACACACACACACACACACACACACACGTTTGTTTTTGTGAAAAGTGGGTTTTTATACTGAACAAACTGTATGTGCTATTGTCCTACACCAACCCTGCACCTAACCCTACCCCTTACAGGAGACTGTCTGCTATTTCAGATTTTCAACACGCTCCATTCTGTGTGATTTATAAGCGTTTTGAAAAGTGGGGACATGGAGTAATGTCCTGAAAAGTCACCTTCTCCTTGTAAAACCTGTCATACCCTTGTCATTATACAAATTTATGTCCTCATTTGTCTCAAAAGCTCACGCGCGCACACACACACACACACACACACACACACACACACATGCACACACATGCACACACACACGCGCGCACACGCGCACACACACACACACACACACACACACACACACACACACACACACACACACACACACACACACACACACACACACACACATATGTGTTTATCTCTGGAAAACGAAGATACTGAGGATACAACATGCTGATACTTTCGTGAGCCATAAGCTGTAAATAGAATATGGGTCACTCTGACATTTTGTTTTAAACAAGCCAGTATAAGACAACAAAAGAGTCACGTGACTAAAGTGTTAAATAGTTAAAGTGACATGTAAATGGATATCTAACACAGCCTGAAGATAGCCTATGTAAGGTATACAACCCACAGAGAATGTGCTGCCATCCAAATAAATTGCTCTTGGCTGTGCACCAATTCATTGCTATGGGGTATTGACGTGGATGGTGAATATTTAAAATCTTCCACTCGTCTCAGTCCTCCCTCGGGATGTTTCTAACAACACAGGGTTCTGTTCTAAGACAACAATATTTATTGGTTTTCCAATGTGTCTCAACTTCATTCTGTGTTTCATCTGATGAACACTCCATAGTCATCGTTATTAGGACAGAACAGCTGCAGGTAAAAAATCTCCAAGTCTGAGAACCCAGAGGAGTGCATTTTGCTCGGGCAGAAGAAGCAGGCACCTTCCTTTAAGCTCAGGGCTCAACCTTGGCTGGAAGTTGAACTGGTAATGGGCAGCCAACCCAGCATCTTAGCAACTGCCATTGACCTGCTGCGGAAACTATGTGTGAATGAGGCACAAGTCCTGAGACAAGTTTGCACCCAGGGTATAGGGCCATTTTTTCATGGGCCATAATAGTGGCTTTGTGCACACATTATCTGCAGGCCTGGAGGACCCTACTTGGGATGAGAAGCACGAGAGACAAAGCAGATGCCCGCTGGTGTAATTGCACCAACAGCGGCATACCGTAGTGCACCAGAACTGTTGTGTAATGGAGGAAATGGGCAAGATGCTTTTTCCCCCCTCTGAGAGCCATATTCCTCTGCGTAAATAAAAACATGTGGGCCAGTTTAAAAAAGTTAACCCTACTTAGCCTTTGCTCTGGTTATGAATGGTACCCATCATGGGACGTCTGTTAAAACACCAGCAGACGCGTTCAGCATCCGACTGACAAACCGACCCCCTCTTCTGTGCGATTATGAGCGAAAAGTTGATAAAAGCAAGACAATGGTCCTATTGTTGTGATGGAGAAGGAGGCGGTGGCATATAGTGAGTCACAAAACATCCTCGTTATTACGTACAGAGGCGCATGACATGCTTACAATATGAATAATAACAACACATTTGAATAGTGACACTGGAAACGACCTCGCTGTGGCTTTATTTTCAACAAAAGATGAGTTCTGCTGCATACAGCACGCTCCAAAAGCGATCAAATAAGCAGCTAATTATTGTAACTTAACAAAATCTTCTTAGCGATTGTATCAGGATCCATGTGCTGAGAATTATAGGAAATGTGCAGAGGTTGTTATTCTTTGGATCAAGAATGGCAAATAAGCAAATAGGACTCAACACAGCTGGGTGACTGAAATGCAAGACTGTGAGGGGGAGAGATCACAGTCAAGCCGCACAATAGATAGACTGTAGAGATTTCTTCTGGTTTGGAAGATCTGGCCCTAATCTGTATGTCTCCGGGGAGAACAATGCGAAACGCAGATATTTCGTGAGTCACTTTAAACTTCATTGTTCTACAGAGAAATGCGTCATCGCTTGCCGGAAACATTTAACCACGTCAACCCACATATCGTATATACTGATGTAACATAATGGCAATTTGAATGCAAAAATATCTTGTATTGTGTCATCATCAGGGAATACATGAGTCACTGAATTTTGACTGATAGTGGATCTGTAGGGCTTAAAGTAAAGTAGTTAGGAAAAAAGTCAAAAGAAAGAGCATAAATGAAGCAAAAGTTAAAAAGAAGCGTGTACTTAATGTGTACGTCAAAACTTAAAAGTGTTTGTAAAAACTGTATTTCCAGATATATTATTAATAAACTAAAAACACCAAGACAGTAAACTTACATTAATGTTTCTTAATGCACATTAATGCACTTTGTTATAATGACAAATTGTTACTTAAATCATGTAAATCCTGTTTTAAACCATCTTTTGCCACGCTTTAAAGAATTACACTTATTTTGACTAACAAACTAATGCACATGTAAAGTACTTATCTTATTCAATATTACATTTAAAACTGACATATTTTAAATGTACTGAATTGCAACTTCATTATTACAAATTTGTGAATACAAATATATTTAAATACATAACAAAAATTTCAACAGAAATTACATTGACGTATATTTTAGTTTTAACCATATTTTAAAGACAACAAACTAATTCCATTCCAAATAAATTTGAACTATAATACATTTTCAAGTAAAGTGGTTAACACTTAAAATTAAGTGTTCGAAAACATTGCATTCAGTATATTCTTGCAAAGCATATTTTTACATAAGTAGTCTCTTTAAAAGTATGCTTAAGTGTGCACTTTTTTTTTTTTACACAGGTATATGGCATATATGTAGTAAATCACTCTGATGCTAAAAACCCACCACACCTGTAATGCACAGGAAAGGCTCATCCTTTCATTTAAAGCCACACAAACCACGCTTTCTTTCCAGAACAAGCCACGTTTCCACTCATCATCACAACGCAAACAGAGCGGACCACATCCCTCCCTCATGGAGATTATATTACAGTAGCAGGGAAGGGCATTGTTCCCCATTTCTTTGGCAAATAACGCAAACATTTCCATCAGCAGGTACGAAAAGAACAGGTGGAAGAATCACAGATGACAAGGTGAGTTTTTTAAACGCAGAAAGCTTCCCCCATCCCTCCAGCGAAGACTCAAGACAGAGAGAGGCCTTGTGCATCGGTGTCCTTTTACTGATGAATCATACATGATAATGCTCACAAGAGCCTCCCAGGACAATAAGCGTCGTCAGGAATCCTCTGGAATGTTATGTAACCGAGCCCTTTGGATTAGCAACGCTATTACAAGCCGGAACAATATAGCACTTCTGCCTCAAATTTCATCTCTCGACTCTCGAAACAGGATGTTTTGTTTATTCTTCAATGAAATTACTACTGTACAGTTCATCCATCTGACTACGTGTGTCGGGTGAGGGTGTCCATACCCTCTCGCACACAGCAGGAGGGTCCCGCTCAAAGCTGCCAACCTCAGCAGGAAGCTAATTACTGTCTCCTCGCCCCGTGTGCATGGCAGGGGGTGTGAAAGCGTGGTGCGCGACTCCAGAGACACTGCGCAAAGTTGAGCGGCAGCCCTCTCATGCACAGAGACCTGATTCACGTGCACACGCATGGGTCTCACTTCAATCTGGAGGTCCCGTGGAGGTCTGTCGTTCGCAACCACGCGCAGCCTCCTACAGCTCCTCATATCACTCTGCTTTAATTTCCACTGATTGCACCCTTGTGCAACATCTCAGCTGGGGGGAAAGCAGATGATTTTGATAAGCTTTTCCTCAGTATTCTGGATCCAACTTGAAATGAGCCAAAATAGCAGCTGATTAGCGGCTGAGTATCTGATCCTATGAAGAATGAACTCATGCAGCGCTCCAGTTCCTCCAACAGTCACTGAAGTGAGGAAACAGTTTGACTCGGACCAAAGACCGATGAGCCACTGATATGCACATGTGTGAACCGAACACTACAATGAAGCGGAGAAATTAGGGTTTTTATGATTTCTCATGGTTTATGTAAAAAGGTGAACTGATACTTAATATGCTTTAGAAATGCAAAACATCCACATTTCACATCATAGCTGGGTGCTTTAATAATTACTGTATGTGTACGTTACGTCATTGTGTGATCATGTAAACTAACTAGTGAATTGAACAAGTTCAAGTTTCTCTGGCTCTGAAATAATGTTCTTGCACAGACTGATCGTTTCACTTCATAAGACCTCAATACAGGTGCATCTCAATAAATTAGAATGTCGTGGAAAAGTTAATTTATTTCAGTAATTCAACTCGAATTGTGAAACTTGTGTATTAAATTCAATGCACACAGACTGAAGTAGTTTAAGTCTTTGGTTCTTTTAATTGTGATAATTTTGGCTCACATTTAACAAAAACCCACCAACAAATCTCAACAAATTAGAATACTTCATAAGACCAATAAAAAATCATTTGTAGTGAATTGTTGGCCTTCTGGAAAGTATGTTCATTTACTGTATATGTACTGTGACGGGAGGAGCCAACGACAGACACAGTGGGTGTGGCGTCAGGCCTCGGAGAGGTTTTTATTAAACAAAAATGATAAAATAAAAGTGTCCAGGGGAAAGTAGTGTCCAAAGAAGGGGGGGATCTGGTGTCCTCGTCGTGCTGCGGGGCTCGTGAAGGAGGGCAGTGTTCCAGAAGGTAAGGGTCCAGGCAAGGGGCGGAGTCAGGTGGCCGCACACGCTCCCGCGGTCCTGGGCACGAGGGGCGGCGGCTTCTCTGGAGCGGCGGCTCTTCCTCTTCTGCCCCTTACGGGCATTGGCGGGATGGACGGCCCGGCATCCTGGCCCGACGGCCGTTATACGGGTGCGGCTTGCACGATGACCCTGGAGGTTCTGCGGCTCACATCCTCGGCGGCGCGATGTCCCTCGACGCACCCTTCCTGGACACACGAGGACACCAGCGTGCATGCACGGGGGAAGAGACCGGTCTCCCGAGGAGAGGCGCGCTCGGCATTTAACGGCGGCGGTGATGAGGCTTAATTCAGTCCAGCTGTGCCTCATCACACGCCGCCAGCCCACGTTGATCCCACGCCCCTCCTCTCATCCACCCACTCCAGTCGGGAGCCTGGTGAAGGGCGGCGAATAAGGGACGGGGTGGTGATGATGATGAGGGGGAGGGCCGTCGAACCGTCACATTCCCCCCCCAAGCGACATCCCCGTCGTTGGTCGCCGCCCACGCAGGAGTGCTACCTTCCTCAACCAGGCTCCATACGGTCGGAGTGGGCGGGGCAGGGATTCCTCTCCGGGCGAACCTCCCTCTCGCACCGCGCCGGAACAGGGACAGAGAAACCGGTATTAGTCGACAGCCTCAACCAACCACAGGGTAAGATGACAATTAACGAAACGTCACTTACCCCTTCAGTGGCTGGGAGGCCGTCTCCGTCGTTTCTCCGTCCCACGCGCTTCTTCACGAACTTCTGCGGGCGAGAGGGGATGACGTCTTCAGATGTTGCCCAACTGCGCTGTCTAGGCTCCGCCTTGCCCGCATTCTCCACCACTGTGACGGGAGGAGCCAACGACAGACACAGTGGGTGTGGCGTCAGGCCTCGGAGAGGTTTTTATTAAACAAAAATGATAAAATAAAAGTGCCCAGGGGAAAGTAGTGTCCAAAGAAGGGGGGGATCTGGTGTCCTCGTCGTGCTGCGGGGCTCGTGAAGGAGGGCAGTGTTCCAGAAGGTAAGGGTCCAGGCAAGGGGCGGAGTCAGGTGGCCGCACACGCTCCCGCGGTCCTGGGCACGAGGGGCGGCGGCTTCTCTGGAGCGGCGGCTCTTCCTCTTCTGCCCCTTACGGGCATTGGCGGGATGGACGGCCCGGCATCCTGGCCCGACGGCCGTTATACGGGTGCGGCTTGCACGATGACCCTGGAGGTTCCGCGGCTCACATCCTCGGCGGCGCAATGTCCCTCGACGCACCCTTCCTGGACCCACGAGGACACCAGCGTGCATGCACGGGGGAAGAGACCGGTCTCCCGAGGAGAGGCGCGCTCGGATTTTGCTTGACAATCCTCATAAGGATGCGGTTCTCTCGGTTGGTTGTGCATCTTTTTCTTCCACACTTTTTCCTTCCACTCAACTTTCTGTTAACATGCTTGGATACAGCACTCTGTGAACAACCAGCTTCTCTGGCAATGAATGTTTGTGGCTTACCCTCCTTGTGAAGGGTGTCAGTGATTGTCTTCTGGACAACTGTCAGATCAGCAGTCTGTCCCATGATTGTGTAGACTAGTGAACCAAACTGAGAGACCATTTTGAAGGCTCAGGAAACCTTTGCAGGTGTTTTGAGTTGATTAGCTGATTGGCATGTCACCATATTCTAATTTGCTGAGATGGTGAATTGGTGGGTTTTTGTTAAATGTGAGCCAAAATCATCACAATTAAAAGAACCAAAGACTTAAACTACTTCAGTCTGTGTGCACTGAATTTATTTAATACACGAGTTTCACAATTTGAGTTGAATTACTGAAATAAATGAACTTTTCCACGACCTTCTAATTTATTGAGATGCACCTGTATATCGTCGGGAGCCATGGGCATTATTTTGGTTTCCTTGATATGCTTTTTCTGTTCTCATAAATGTGCAGCTGTTAGCAGCAATGAATCACCAAGGATCACAGTTTCAGCTAAAAATCTTTACTGTTCTACTGAAGAAAAAAGTCACCTACATCTTGGATGGCCTCAGGGTGAGTAAATTAACAGCAAATTTTCATTTTTTTGTTGAACTATCCCTTTAAGAAGTCAGTACCTCTGGTTCTGTAGGTGAACATGAATGACATGTGAACAAATCTGTACAGTCAGGCTTTCATACCACACCTGAAATATGATTCATGACAGGTTGCAATGCACTTTCTAGGGTGTTCTGGGTGGTTGTTACATCGTTGCTGTGTGGTTGCTAGGTGGATGTTTTCTAGCAAGCATTTGTGAAAAACTGTTTTTGTCTTCATTCAGGGATAGTTCACCCAAAAATGAAAACTCTGTCATTATTTACTAATGTTGTTCAAAACCTGTATGACTTTCTTCTGTAGAGCATAAAAGAAGAAAAAAGGTCTCTTGAACATAAAAAGAAAATCATACAGGTTTGGAATGAAGTGAAGATGAGAATATTATAACAGATTTTTCATTTTTAGATGAATTGTCCTTTCACGTGAATCTCCAAATCTACTTAAGCCTCAAGGTGTGGTCACATTTACCATCGTTTTGAGAATTTTCAAGGATGAAATCCAGCCATTCCAATAGGAATTAATGCGATCAGGAATTTTGTGTGGAGGAAAATGTTTTCCCATACATTGCTACATTATGATAGACATTTATGCAAATGAGTTTCATATAGGGTTTCCATTCAGGATTTAGGCACCAATTTCAAAATTAGCTTGAAAAAGACCTGAATATGAGAGCTATGGCTCTATGTTTGGGTTTTTATTGTCAGTCAGGTGAAACTTACACACCCCACTTTCTTCAACATCATTCATTTCTGTATCATTTCTGTATCATTTCTGCCACATAAAATTAAAAGCTGGTGTCACTGCTGTTGCTATGTGATTTGAAAGTGTTGTGCAGTGAAACTGTTGCACAATATATCATGGAAAAGAGACAGTGAGTCAGAACGATGTTTCAGAGAGTGTTTGGGCCAGCTGTCAATGAGTGGTTGGAGCATTCGCTTTTCTGTGAATGGTGTTTTAAATGCTGTATGATAAACACTGGTTAGGTCTGTTGTGTACCCTGAGACAACGCCCCCACCAACTGGAGCTCAGCAGTATCGGCATCCTGCGAGTCACCCTGCGTCTGATTTCAGGGGCTGTAAATGCAGGTATTCGTTAACAGGAGACAATATTTAGCAACCACTATAACTATTGCTCAGGGTTAGCAATTTGAGCAAACCTCTAATCCTAGGTTTAAACTTAGGGACTTGTCCCACATCATTTGCTCTGTAGACATAAATGATAGCTCAAACCATGCAGCTCGTTCAGGAGAGGTGTGCTATTACTGTTGCTATAAGTGTTCAGACATACAGAAAATAACGATCAAGCTAAAAAAATCATTGCACTGAAAATGGGACCTTGCTCATATCTAGGGACCAGATTTTGGAGTGGGCTCATGTGTCACTTATGCCAGTGTGCAAACACCACCTGGAACATGTTAGTAACTGCATAGCAACACCCAGTGTCAGCAACTTCTGACTGGAAGTAATGACTACTGAAAATTCAGTTTTGACATCACTGGAATAAATTACATTTTAAAATATATTCAAATAGAAAAAGGAGTTAGTGTTAGTGTAATAATATTTAAAAATATTACTGTTTTTGATCAAATAAATGCAGCCTTGGTGAGCATAATGGGCCGTTCACAGAGAACGTGCTCCATTCCAGTGTGCTACTTTTTCATTGTTTTTCTATGTAAAGGCACTAGACAGACGTGTATGACCATCGTGTTTCACGACTTTTGCGGCATGCTTCTTGCACATGAGCATTGCATTTTTCAGATGCCGCGTCAACTTTTACACGCAGCGCGCTTAATCAGCGTCAGTTTCAAAACAGTGGACCAATCAGAAGACCCTGGAGACGGGGCGAGCTGTGTGAGCTTTTGTTTACACTAGCAAGTTGGCAATGGGAACTGTTTTATTTGACAACAACATGGCGTATGAGCCATTCTGCACTGAGCTTTAAAAAAATAATAATAATAATAATTCTTGAGCGCTGCATCTCGGGTTGTTAGACACAAAGACACGTTCTGTGTGAACGGCCCCTAAAAGACACTTCTTTTGAAAAACATAAAAAAATCTTATAGATAGATTTTTTTTTTTTTTTACATTTTTTTTATTAGTAGTGTATAAATAGAAACAAACCACATCTTGTTCACACTAAGGGCAAATAGTGATACATGCCTTTAAGTGTAAAATAAAGTAATATACTATTTGTGCCAAAGGTAAAATGTAAGTGAACCGTGGTGGGAGGAGTTGCCAGTAAGGTTGGTTATTTGCATTTAGTGTCAAAACAAGACATTTTCTCTTTAGAAAATGCAAATGTGCTTTTTATTATGTTTGGCCCTTTGGCAATTTTCATGAGGGAGTAAAAGGAAAAATTGGGAAACTACTCAATGCATATTTGAACCTAAATGACCTGCATGAGCATCACTAAACAGCATGTTGGAGCATGTGCACTACCCAACTGGTCACGTCTCCAACATGTCAACCATTCCACCCAAATGTGTTATTTAACCCCATTTATATCTTGATTAAACCCTTGATATGTTATTGTTTACTGTAGGAGTTTATCACAGCCTCACATTTGAGAGGAAATCCTAAATAGAACAAATGTAATGGTGTAGGTTAAAATAATACCTCAGGATTATAAAACAGCTTGAGGGTGACTAGTTAATTACTGCTTTACTCTCATAATCTCTGCTAGCATCTCTCCTCTCGGGTGGGTGTAATGAGAAGAACGGTTAGCATGTCTGCCCTACCCATGAACTGAGATTTGTTCCACATCATTAGCGTCTGAGGCCAGTCTCTCGCAGGAAAGAGTGACATTTACTGCAGCACCTTATCATGGCTGCAATACTCCCCCAACATGTGTGTGGGCTAGGGACTGTCCATTTAAATGGATCAAGGACAAGGTTGCAAGCATCCATACAAACCTAGGTTTCATTGAAAAGTCTAGGGGTCAGCGTGAGACTGCGATCTGATAAAAGCACTGATGGAAGTGGAAAGTTCTGCAGGCGATCTACTGACAATGCGCAAATGAAAGAACATACACATAGCCAGATAATTTCCGTAATGCCCAATGTAATCAACTATCACAGCCATGTCATGGGCAAAATGGGTTAAGACATGCTTTTTTGGGCGTTAAATAAAGGCACAAATACCAGTAAACTGACTACCGCAAGCCTCAGTAAATCACATTGCATGAATTATTTAAATAATTTCCTCCCATAAATTTTGCATCTTAAAGGGAAATTCCTATAAATGCATATGCAAAATGGTCAGCTGTGTCCATGCCTTTTTATCACTAGTTCTTTAAATGCATGTCTTTGACATCTAAAAAATAAAAGTTATTTATAGGCATCAATGGTTCCACGAAGAACCTTTAAGATCAATGGAATCTTTCAATTGCACAAAAGGATCTTTATAGTGCAAAAAATTTTTTGCATGAAAAACTTTATAAAAAATGTATTTAAACCATAATTTTTACAACTGTAGAAGAAACATTTTTGGCTCCTCAAAGAAGCCATCAATGCCAATAAATAACCTTAACCTTAAGAGTGTAAATCCTGACAGTAGTTTTTTTAACGGCAAAAGAGAATTTGGGATGATGCAAGCTGTCAGTAAATACGTTTTTAAAGTCACGGTGGAAGTAGAAACAGATCTATTCTTCCTTGACATTCATCTGAGAGTATTGCTTTATCAAAAAACAAAAATGTAGGGTGGACTCGGTTCTATGCCAGTGTTTCCCAACCCTGTTCCAGGAGGCACACCAGCAGCACACATTTTGCATATCTCCCTTATCTGACCCATCCGTTTTAAATCTTGGAGTCTCTACTAACAAGCTGATGAGTGAAATCAGGTGTGTTTGATTGGGAAAAGTTCAAAAATGTGTAGTGTTGGTGTGCCTCCAGGAACAGGGTTGGGAAACATTGATCTATGTATCGGCTGTTGATTAGATTTTGATATGCGGGTGTTTTTCTCAAAAGTGGAGGCAGATGAATGTGAGCTCGCAGTGGAGTTAAGATCTACAATAAGATCTATAAACATGCATTTAGAAAACAAATGCTTCCATTTCAAGCTTCATGCATGCTGTTATTCTTCAGGTTTCTGGTGTGCTATCAAACTCAATGCATTCCTTCCTCGCTTGAAAACATGCAGTGCCTGTTTCAACGATGTAAAACGGTGGCACTGAACCGCAGGCAGAGCGGCACAATAGAAAGGAGAGGTGGAATGTGGCAATGCCTTTCAAGACATTCAGTATCAACAGAGGTATTCCAAGACAAACATGTCAGTCGTTAAAGAGTTATCATGTCTTATTTTATCTGGAATATCCTGTATCAAAGACCACCCAGAAGCAAACACAGCGTAATCTTGGCTACATTTCCTTTGAATGTTTTGGTCCCGTCTCCTGTCTCCTCTCCTTCATGCGATCTGTCACTGCAGATTCACCCGTGACTGTGATCCGCGTCCGCTTCTCCCCGAGGCTGTTGTGGAGAAATGCTTCGGTGCTGTATGCTAATGAAATTAGCAGTAGTCTGTCACACCACCTGACTATTTTCAGTGCTTTACCGTCAAAAGTCTGGCAGGTTTGCTGGACATGGATTATCCAAAAATAAAATGATTTGTCTTTTAAAAAACAAAAACGTGTAGCGCCTTAAAGCTCTGGTGGAATGTAGGGCAAACGAGGAGCCGCAGGAGGAGATCAGAGAGTTATGCAATCTGACTCTGTGATGATAAAAGCATGGAAAATATCCAAACCAGCTGTTATACTCTCCCAAAGCCATCATCAGCCACTGTGTCCTCAAGCCCAGCACTACAAACATAACTGACAGCTTCATGGTGTTAAAAATGACCAGGAAAGCTGAACCAGAATCATTTAGTTTGTCAAGTAAATTAGTGCTTGTGTAAAGTTACAATTCACTTTCAATATACAATGAAAAAAGGAGTTCACATTCCTGTTCCGGGCATTTGTTGACTGCATTTACTTCACCTTTCACTTCACATTTTATTCAACTCATTCACTTAAAAATAAAGTTGCATTTCGTGTAAAGAAATTCATGTTGACTATTTATATTTGTCTACAAAACTCATTTCAGCCATTTAAGCATTTGAGTCAATAAAAAAAAACAAAAAAAAAAACATCATGTGCAATCATGTGATCAACGTCAGAGTAGAGTATAAAGTGTTACTGAATCTAGGAGAGTTGTATATACAAAACAACAATATGTTTTTACATTTAAAGTGGTATGAAACCATTAATTTATACTTTTCAGTACCTGAGAACAACATGCTGTTTGCAACACCGCAAAAAACATTCTTAATATTTTGGTCTTGTTTTCTAGTATAAATATCTAAACATTCTTGAATCAAGATACATTTATTTGAGAAGCAAAATACTTAAGATATTAAGTCTTGTTTCCTGAGAAATGTATCGAAATTTTGCTTAAAACAAGAAAAAATATCATATATATATATATATATATATATATATATATATATATATATATATATATATATATATATATATATATATATATATATATATATATTTTTTTTTTTTTTGGCATTTTTGCCTTTATGGTGGATAGTTTAGAGAGCAGAAAGCAAAGTGGGAGAGAGAGAGAGAGAGGGGTGGGATCGGGAAAGGTCCTCGAGCCGGGATTTAAACTCGGAACGCCAGTAGCGATTGTACTTTCCATTTTCTGTCTAGTATGTTCAGATGTTACAGTAACATGAAACCCAGTTTGCAATCCATTTTACTGCCATAACATTCATGTAATTTTGATTTCGTGTTGTTCACTGGTTGTTTTTGCCTTCTTTCAATCATTTCAGATTTCAAAGAGTAGATAAGCAGAGTAAGAAGGACAGCTGATGTTAATCTTAAACAGCTGCTTTTATCAGCAATTCCTCATAACCTCAATCTCTTCCAGACCCACACCAGAGTCTAACTTTCCACTAAGGGGACAGAAAGAGAACAAAACAGCCATTGTATCAGTAATTGTGTAAAATACAGTAAGTAATGTTGTGTTGCTGGACCGAAGCATGGCTCTTTTTTGTAAGGATGAGGCAACTCATCAAAGCCTGAAGCAATGGACATGGAAAACTCATTAATACATTTACACCCTGATAAATACCCCCTAAATAAATGCCATCTGCCAGGAGAGAAAGAGGTCAGCGTGAAGAACGGATGGAGAGGGAAAAAGATTTTTTTTTTTGTACTCTTGAGTTTTAACAGAGTAAACAAAGATGATTCTGATGGAAATCCTTGCGGATATGACAATAAGACAGCATGTGCAAGACAGATGGCATCTATCACAGACAGCACTCGGAATACGACGGGACCCATGTGCTGATGTAAAATGCTGAAAAAGTGAGAAGTGAATGTATATACATCAAAACTAACACACAGAGGCGACATGCTGTGCAGTCCCCGTCTGCTAAAGCCATCGCCCACTCTGCCTTCCTCCATTCCAGCAGCATTCCTGCCTCCGCCGCGGCCAACGTACAAACAAGCAGCCCGCTCCTGCTGCATCTGTACCACCAATGGAAGTTCTTTAACATTAATTTGCTCTCATTCGGAGTTCTCGCTTGGCTAATTATCCCATAGTATGGAGTTTATTAGGTGCTTTGTGCTTGCCTGATAAATGCACTGGAGTTGGTTTCAGTGGCAGAGCCAGATGGCTATGCCTGGAAGGCAATGTGGGATCGCGGTGCCCCTGCAAATCCAGCTACGGCACAAAGATACACACGCAAACATGCACATAACCTCGTTCCTTTCAACACCTGTTGTGAAAGCAGGACTCACTTTCTTTTAAGCCTATCATTGTGAGGATTTTAATGAACGCTTGGAACTCTACTGCAGATTTATTGGCATGTGAAAAGCGTGAGAGCATCAACAGATATTGAGCATGTCTGGAAATGTTTCCTATCAAAACGACTGGAGGAAGATCTGGCTGATCAACGGCATTCCCACCAAGAATGGATTGGTAGTCTGTAAAAACAACACTTTTGCCTTTTATACATGCACCTATATTCAAAATATAAATACAGTTTAAACAATGCAAATCTAATAATATAAACTAAATATTTCATTTAAAATATATTATTATGAAATATAAAATATTATGGTAATTTTTGGGACTGTTTTGGAATTTGTAGAGTTTTTTTCTTGCACAGCTACAGAAAAAACTGCTTAAACAAAATGTATTTTTATTATATACATATTATTAGGTGGGATTTTTTTTTGTACACAAGCGTCAATTTGGCATCAGGTAAAGTACATGCTTACAACTTATAATTAATATTTGTGGTTACTTAGTTGTTATTCATTTTCAGCCAAATCTAGAATTAGACTAAAGCTACTTGGTATACATAAATAAATTCATTTAACCAACAATGACGCTCCCATGTTCAAAGATACTCCACCCATTTGCCTACAAACATCAAGCTAATTATTTATGAGGAAATACAGGTGTGAATAGAGGTCATAAACAACTTGTCAGAATTCATGTAAACACACAGAGAAATTAAAGGTTAGGTGACTCAAAAATGACAAATCTGTCAATCATGTACTCCCCATGGTGTTAAATGTTGTTTGACTTTGATTGTATGGAGAGAATATCAAAGAAATTCTTCAAAATGTCTTCTTTTATGTTCTACAGAAAAAAAGAAAGTCATACAGATTTGTAATGACGTGGGTGAGTAAATAATGACAGAATATTCATTTTGGGGTGAACTGTCCCTTTAAATGACTTTAAAGGCAAGGCAGACAAACACATTTCGCACTTGCATCATATATAGGTTACATAAATCAGTTAGAAAGAAACAGGGTGGAATTTTCCATTGACACCTCCAAAACAAGCTGGTTATGATGCAGGGATCCTGAGGGCAGAATGACAAGTCTTGTTTTGTCAGTTATATATGCTAGTTTTGTCAGTTATATATATATATATATATGCTCCTTTAGAGGTTTAAAAGGTTATTAAGGTTAACATGGTTTCATCAAACCACTTCCTCAAAGATTTTCCATACAAATACATGGCAGAAACCCGGCAACCATCCTATAAGATATGACAGATTAGACTTCATAATGTTGTGGGATACATTACTCACTATGACTAGTATGTAATCCACAGGCACAGCATGTCACCTGCTCGAATCTGAACACAAAGCACAAAGAGAAATTTGTCCTCCTGTTAGTCTATACTTTATACTTCATAATACACTTTTTTTTCCAGACACATTTGATGGAGTTTTAAAACAGGTTTCCTCTCTGTGCCAAGCCCCTAAGAGAAAAAGTGAGAGCAGGCCAACAAATCAAACCGAGCAGAGCCCTGCGGAGGTCATTTGAAGCTGACAGCTCAAACTGTATCTCAGATGTTCAAACTGTCAAGTTGTTTTGTGGTTGTATCGTTTAACGCTTGCCATAGAAACTTCACTAAATGGCAGCCCTAAAAGACTTACTGAATCACAATCAGGAAAGTTTATTTAAAAGATATTCGAAACCTCAAAACGCTCAATCATAACTAGCACAAAACGCATAGTGAAGAACCTGACTCTGCATGTAGCAGTGGTGGAATCATTTTAGCTAGATTTATCCAATGCCAAATGATCAATATTATCATTGAAATAGTTCATTTTAAAGTCCTGATTTAGGCTTTATTTGGTTTTTGGTGTACTAGAATATGTTTTCATGATTGATAGTTCCAAAAGCGCATTTTTTCACATATTTTAGATTATTGCAGCACCTCTCTTCCCAGTCTGTTTCAAAGGACCTGGTTAGCTCCTGTTTCAACGAAGCCCCTCCTTCCAAAACGTAAAATATGCTCTGATTGGTTAGCTGCATGCCCCAGTATGTTGTGATTGGTGAACCACTTAGTCCATGTTCCGGAAATGACACGCCCCTTACCTTAACTGCGTTTGCTCAGCTGTAAATAATTCAGTTCAGTTCAAATTTATTTGTATAGCGCTTTTCATGATACAAATCGTTACGAAGCAGTTTTACAGAAAATTTAAATTAGCTACATTTAGTACACTGTAAAAAAAAAAAAAAAAGTTGAGCCAACTTAAAATTTTAAGGCAATCAGCTTCAGCAGATTTTTGAGTTTGCTCAACTTATTTTTGTGGGAGATTCTCAATTTTTTGTTGTATAAACTTAAAACAACGAGTTGAGAAAACTCAAAAATCTGCTGAAGCTGGTTGCCTTAAAATTTTAAGTTGACTCAATTTTTTTTTTTTTTTTTTTACAGTGTAGTAGCTTATCAGTGGCGTCAAGTTAATGTCCATATGGCAGAAATATACAGTAAAAATCATGCAGTTAGTTAATGACATGTAATCAAACAGACGGTGAACACTATTAACAGCAATAATTTTAAGTTGCGATCAAAGTTATAGCAAAATTTGGTAGTTTTGGCGTAAATTTTGCCATACCAATTCGAGCAGACCCTGAGAATATTTACGAACAACAGGATCGAGCAGAACCATTGAAAACATGGATTTTACAAGAGTTTCACAGAGTTTTTTTTTTTTCAGTCAAAGTCCCTTAAAGACAAGTCTTTTCACTTGCTGGCCATCTTTGAAACGCCTCTCGGGCAGCTATTTCTGTCAGGCAAGTACAGTTTCTATCACTTTGAATGGTGAAACATCAAATTCTCTAAAGCTGTTCACCAAGCTTACAATTAAATTTCACATCGGAAATCACCAGTGAAATCTGACAACAGCTGTCTCATAAATGTTTTTTTTTTTTTTATGCTCAAATAGTGTTAAAAAAGCGTATTTTTCAGGCTAGACCAGCCAATGCGCATGAATGCTGACTGTTTCTATAGCAATCAGGACTTTATTTTACCAACTGGTGATGGCTCTTTTATTTAGAAGTTGGGACTATTCCGCCATATTGCACAGACATGTGCCGTGTAAATAAGGGGTTATCAGAGCATTAATGGCAAGGAAATCCCCTTAAACTTGAGAGTGCCCATGTACAGTATGAGGCGTTTCTTGGAGATTATAATACATTAAAGATTGATCATGTGATTTTTACATACACCAGGTGACCTGTAAATGTAGAAAAACTGTTTCCGTTACAGTTTTGTGAAATATTCCTTTTTCAAAATGATTTTTTTCCCCCTGAAAAACCACCCCGTGCGAGCATAAAAACATTTTTGCAATATAAGGGAGTTTTTGTGAAATTGACATGTTACCATTGGGCGTATTTTCAATTCACAATTTCAATTTCTGCAATTTGAAGGATTTTAATGGAAACACAGCTACTGTGACTTCACAATACCTGGAAGAAGTGTTCATGTAGTTCAAACAATCTGGTTGTTGTAGTTCTTAAAAAGCATTTTCTGTTAAAGAGAATATCTCCTTTTAGAGTGGACTTTGAGCTTTGTAACCTTGCATGTATTTTTCATGCTCAAACAGTAATACTACACACAGAAAGCATATTTTTCCTCCCATGTAGTGTACAAATACAACAAAAATAGCTCAATTTAATTCTTTTCTTGATAATGATAATGTATTGCACACATTATCACATAATAATGTGTGCAATATTTTGATGTCCTGAAGAAAAACTCCTGAATTAAAAAAGTTTAGCTTCCAGTAAAAGTGATAATCAAGGAAGTGTGTGAGCAATTCTGCTTCTCCACTGAGAAAAAATGTCTTTTATTTCCCTACAATGAGCCGTGACAACCTCTTTCCTCGCTTTGTGGGAGCAGCTGGACGGAAGGCAGACGGCCAGCTGAAGGGATTAGAGGATCAATCAGCGAGACGACGAGGGCTAACAGATAATCAGCGAAGGGGCATGTACCTAGAGGTCATGCACAAAGAGAGGGCATTGTGTCCTTGAGGAAGGGTCGTACCTGTTGCCCGACTCTCACACAGCATCAGATCTCCTCACGCTGACAGCCAGCACCCCACGGCTCAGTTGAAATGAAAATGTCAGTAAAAGGTCACGAAGGGTTGAAGAACCCTCATTAGAGGAAACGAGAAACCTTTTCCCTACACAAACATGTTTCTGAAATTCAGTTTTAAGCAGAAAAACAGGTTCTCACACTGTTCTGTACAACATGTCCAAGACAAAAGACCATGGCAAAATCCTTTGGACGAGGCAGTTGGAAAAAACAACATGTGATGAATGAAAAGAGACAGAGAAGAGGATGATGGCAGGGAGAGGTATGATGGGGAGGGACCGTGGGAGCAATATTAAAACTTCAATTATAGTCAAAAGTCATAAAATCCTCTAGAATTGCCTGCTGACGCCCATGAGTGGTGAACTGTGGAGGTATTGATGGGAATGGGCCAGATCTCCACCGTGCAGTTGTCATTAAGACATACAATCGAGAGCCAGAACTCCTGTAATTACATCTGGATGCTTTATGCCGTGTGATGTGACACTCCATGACTTTAAGACCACGTCTCCATGGTGTTAAAACCATCACCTGTGCAGCTTTCAAAGAATTTTTATATTTACAATTAAAGGTGCAGTGTGCAATATTGACAGCTAGCGGTTAAAATTGGTACTGCAGTCCAAATTCAAAATACCGCAGAGTTGTTTCACCCTCCCCTCCTCACACGGGTTGCCAGATTGAGGATACGCAACAGGAACGAGCGCAATTAAAAATGATTTATCTGCATTTTAATATTCCTCTGGTTATATAGCTTTTTAGATGGATACCAAGGCTTTTTAGGTTGGGTGGAATCTGCAATCACTGACCCATGCAAATACATTGTGTTTTTCACCAACTGGCAACCCGAGGCGTGGAAATATTATTGGCTAAACTTGCAGTGGGCGGAGTCACACAGACCAAAACAAAAACAGACATTCCGACACGGAACACACATTTCAAAGTCGAATAACTGGCTGTAGCATTGTTTTTTTTGCAGAAACAATTACGTGAACTTTGCATGATTTCTAAATATTTGTAAACATATGGTATTTCATGCTAATAGAGTAAAAAAAAAAAAGACATACAGCACCTTTAAGCATGTGATTTATGCACATCTTTCACTCACAACGAGACAATTAATAGAGCTAATGAAAGACAAGGGAGCTGTGTTTCTGTCAGCAAACAATAATCTGGCATTAGGACTCATCATCAGCCGGTTGGGAATATGTGTCTGCGGGTAGGAACAGACAGGTGTTGTGGTGACGTATGAGCACCTAATGTTGATCGATGGTTCTGCTTGGCATTGTATGAATGAGTTTCTATATTTGGACTTAGATTTTAAAGCCTCACAGGCTGCCTTGAAATACCTCTGTTTTGAATTGTGCTGTGACCATACAGCAAAGTATGTAGGTCAAGCAACAATCGAGTTTCAAAAGGGGAATGATCTTGTCGGTGGCAGCTCTAGTTACTAAAGCACTAAAGTAACCCTAAAGCACCACATTATTTCCTTATTTTCATGTTATGTCTGATAAACAGCTGATATATTCACCTTATTTTGTATAAATAAGTTCAAAATAAAACATTAAGCCTATTTCATGCACAATAAAATATCCCATATCGATGAATACCAATAAATTTGCATGTGTATATTGTACATCAGAGTAAATTTGGAATTCTACACGAGTTGAATTCAATTAGTCTAGATTAAAAAAATAATGTAACATTCTGGTAGTATTGATCAGTTTCTGTGTTCCTTAAGTTAATTAAACACACACACACATACACAATAATAATACTAATAAATGCACAAACAATATTAATAACGTGTAACATTTCTGTTTCAAGGCATGTTTTGGGCCAACGTCTTAGATTGGGTATGTTTTAGAATTACATTTATTTTAACTCGTAACTACTGAGCTCTTCAATAGAAAAGCAAAGGCAAGTATTGATAAAGACTGGAACAGAAATAAAGACTGTTATATTTTAGAACTGCTTTATGCACTAAAGTGGTTTAAATCTATACAGTGACTAATACATCATTAGCAACGCACATAACAAACAAATAAAAACGTTTCCTGAGAATGACGCATCCATCTGTGAATTGTCAAGCCCTTCAGACAAATTCATTCAGCCCAAAGTATCTCGAGAAAAAAAAAACCTTATGTTGTGACTGGTGTGCACAGAAGAAAGGACTTGGACAGAAATTGCCCAGACTTGCTGGTGCTTTTTTCCTTAGTTCATTACAGGTTGTGAGAAGGACTGGCTGTTTGCAGTTGCATCAAAAGACCCCATAGACCACATGCTCAAATTGTCTATTATATCACTGTGGGATTTCCTCCTTTAACAAAGCATTCTCCCCATGACCTCTCAGCGCCTTTGAACACCAACTCAAGTGTTTCATCTCTGACAGGGAGCTGTGAATGAATGATGAATTGCCTCAGAACAAAGTGCTGTCGTCCAACACAATCGGACTGTTGAAAAGTACTCTCTGCCGACATGTTTACTTTACAGTCAAGGACGTTGCCTCTTCCCAGACCCAAATCTGCAGATAAATGAAGCTTGCATGGCACTGAGATGCCCAGGCGTTGTGTGCTGGACTGTGAGATTGACGGGCAGCGGGTGGGTGGGTGACTGAAGAGCAGAAACGGGCAGATGGTGGTCTGTTGGGACGTGATTAGGTGGCTTCACAGCAAACTGTCTGCAGGCAGGTGAGTTTAACCCCGCTGGGAAGGCTCAGTCTCGCTCAGCTGTTACAATTAGAAAACTTTGAGGCCACTTTATGTCCATGTTCATCAGTTGCTTCAGTACAAAGCTCCTAAAGCTGTTTTAAGGTTGTCTACAACAGGGGTCTTCAAACTTATTGAGGCCATGGACCCCCTTGGAGATAGAAAGAACAATTGAAATACTGTATAAAATTATATATAGCTTGACTGATTATAATGGGAGTAATCTAATTAAAAGCCACTCACTTGTTGAGCAGATTGGGTGTTAACTCTTTCTCCGCCAGCATTTTTAATTATTTATTTTTTTGCCAGCCACCTCCAGCATTTGTGATCATTTTCAGACAACATTTATGGCCCCCCAAAATATTTAGGTATTTTTGTATGAATATCTGAACATAAAATGTGTCAAAAGAAAGAACCGGTCCTCTGCTTTTAAGCAAGTAAACAAAAAGTTTTATTCTAGCTTCATGCATTGATTTTTTTTCAATCAAGTTTCCTAAAATAAAAAAAGCAACATTTTGAATAAAAAGCTGGGACAAATCACTTTTATTTTTAAAAGACCACGTCTGGATGGGATTCAGAACGATGATCAAAACATACATAGAGTCGATCAAGTCCATCAACTCCTCCAAAAGCTCCACAGTCCTAAACTACTTCCTGGGTTGACATTTCATTCGCTAATGTTAGGCAGTTTTGATTTATATGCTGTTTAATACTTGATGATTGCATTATTTTACATATGCATCTGCTTACATACAGCATGCAATCACTTGTTTCTGCTTCTTCTTCGCCTGTGTTTGATTCGGACGTTCAATACTTTTTCAGAGATCTGTAATAGCGCCCCTGCATGAAAACATGAAAACAACTGTTAACTACGACTTTTCCCTCAATAAATTCCTAATTTGCTGCTTATTAATAGTTAGTAAGGTAGTTGTTAAGTTTAGGTATTGGGTATAGGATTAGGGATGTAGAATAAGGCATTAATATGTGCCTAATAAATGGCTAATATTCTATTAATATGCATGCTAATTAGTAACTAGTTAAGAGACCTTAAAATAAAGTGTTACCGAACATGGAAAGATGGAAAATTCCATCAATGGTGGAGAAAGAGTTAATTGCAAAAAACTGACTTGTTTAGCTCTGTCCAGGTAAACTTGCTGACAGCATGTTTTAGATGTTGATAGAAAGTCCGCTGGGGAAAGAGGGCAGCTCGGCCCACATTAGCTGGATTTCCATCCCATGTTGGAAGGAATTATCAGACTGGAAAGCGGACAGCTGTCAGTGATCTGAGGGCAGAGCAGCAGTTAGTCTCGCCCTCATGCCAGGCCAGGCTGCCACCCTTCCACCGTCACTCTCCAAGAAACACTCAAATACCAAACATCTCAGATGACCACTGAACAACCAGCCATTGACTGCTAAAGGAAAAATTGACCTCATCCAAGAGTTTTTTTTATCCTGGTTTTGTCATTCTGCATTATCCATATTTAGCTTTTTTTTTAACTTGCTCATTTAAGTCTTATAGTTGCATTTTCTATTAAAAAAAAAAATATCAAAAAGAAAAGGTGTCCTTAGCAAAACAGACTACATTTGCTCTGAGACTTTGCGGCTCACTTTCATGTTTTGCTCATTAACCCCAGTAATGAAATAAGTGTCCTCAGTGGTGGTCTTAAATAAAAACCACAAACATCCTGAAAACATGCAAGTCATGTAGTCAAGCTGTCGCAGGACCTTGAGGTGTGGGCATTTTTTCCAAAACAAAATTCGTCTTAGAAACAGACATGAGTAAACACTACATTTGTAGTTCTATCGACTAAATTGAATTTGAATTAGAGATTTGACAACATGCTTTACCAAAAAACAAAACAAAAAATAAAATAGAAACCAGATTTTGATGTTTTCTAAAGAAACAATATGAGTGCTTAACCACTGATGCTAAGAGCAAAGCATATCTCTGGAAATGAACCATACAGGGCCTTAAAAATGAAGATGCCATAAGGAACGTTTGTTAAGACCCAATATCTAAAAGGGCATTAAGATATCTTTAATACTTCTTGAGTTCAACTTTGGATGAAAATGCAATTTTGGATGCAATGCAAACATTGGAGAAAAAACTTGAAAAGTGCCATTTCCTCATTTTTGAATGATCACCATTGGCAAGTAATGCAACAAAGATTGATAATGTCGACAGATTTTACTAATAGACCTACAAATCTCTGTGTAATAATAATCCTGCTATTTTTCTGAAGTCATCTTCCCTCCCAGTAATTTGGCTCTGAATCTCATGTGAAAATGGTTGTTTTGATCCCCATTGACAAAATAGTGGATTATTCAGTAAATATACACTGATGACATTTAATATTTTGGCTTTCTTCTTAATTTAGAAGTATTTCTTTCACCAAAAAAAAAAAAAAATCCAAAATTTGAGCTGGTGACCTCTGGTTGAGTTGACATGGAATGACCCAATAATGCTGGACAAGAATGATACATTTCCTGATGCACAAAGTTCCTGTCAAAATAAAGCAATAGGTACAAAAATGTTTGTGTCTCAAATATGTTCTTTTTGACATATTGCACAATGTTCTGGTGTGCGGCTGCCTTGCCAGTTGGGTACCATCTGTTTGCTATCTCAGCCTGATTATAACCAGCTGTGTGGTGGGAACTTTCTTTCACACAGTGTCACGCTCTCTGTCAATGCCATATTTCACCATCACATCCAATACTGTCAAGATACCATCTCCTTATGAATCATAATCCTTATAATCTCGGGAAAACGGCTGGAGACATGTCATTGATTTGAAATCTAACTCAAAAATCCAAATTGTGAATGGAGCACCAGAAATAGACAGGAATTTCTGGATGCATTTAAAAGTGAAAAAAAAAAATAAATAAATAAAAAAATCTTTTTCACTCTAATGCCGTTCAGTACCTTTATGTCTTACATTATTCTGTGGAAAACACAACAGGAGAAAAACGACGTTATGAATGTACCTGCCACTCTTTTAAGACATCAAAAGCTTACAAAATCATCTTGGAAGTATCAGAAAAGTAATCCATAGGATTGTGCATTGTAAGTCTTCCGAAGCTATACAATAGTTTTATATGAAACGCAAACCCAAATTGAATCCATTATTCGCTTTAATTTTTGAATCCACCCTTGCTATCCTTTTCAAGGTCACGGAGTTCAAAATAAACTGATATCTGATTCACGAGTGACTCATTCATGCGAGTTGAATCAATGAACGTATTCCACAGAAAAGAGAAAGTCATACAGGTTTGAAAGGATATGAGACTGAGTAAATGATGACAGTATTGTCATTTTTGGCTGAACCATTCCTTGAAGTATTTCCATTCATTTCCTGCATCTGTGTTCGAATTCTGTGGCAATTTCCTCCTGCCTTCTTCCTCAGGATCCCTTTCTCACATGACCACAATGTGTGGCTAATTATGAGGAATTGCAAGTATTATAGTGCCTCAATCACTTGACATGCCCCAGCAGTTTTACCTCTCCGTCTTCTCTTGTAGGAGGAAGAGCCACATGTTAGGGAACCAGGGTTAAGAGGCAAGCCACTGAACATAATGACTGAGCACTTGAAAGGATTTGAATGGCATGAAAGAGGCACAGATCCGTCCTTTTGTAAACACAGATTCTCACGGGGACTAGACTTATGGAGAGATTAGCCCCTTCAATAAACAAGTGGATGTATCAAGCTGCAAACCCGGCGCAGCTGGGCATCACTGTGCCATTGTCCCGGGTAATCTGGGATGCTTGCCATTTAATCTGAATGCTATTAAAATCTCTCTTTTCCTGTGGATTACTAAGAGAGATAATAGAGCTAGTAGGTCGTCCTGACCTTCACATTAACTGCGAATCCCCCAGCGCTGCACTGAGTGTCTTCAAGTCTTCACATTTTCAGAAGCCCTAAAATCCCATGAAATCGAAATTGGAGTTGGTGGCTTTTATTCCACGTCTGTTAGCTTTGAGGTCATCTATAGTGTGCAGCAAAAGTTGACAAAATTCACATTATGCATATTTAAAACGCCTTTCTTTTCTGGGAAACAGACTAAAGATACTGATTGATTACTCATTTTGCATTGATTTAATTTGTCATTGACCCTCCACTTGACACTAGCTACTTTCTTTCTACTAGCAACAGCAAAAGTAAATTTAATTTTTTTTAAATTATATAATAAATAAAAAGAAAACAGATAGAATAGAAAAAGAATAGAGCAAATGAATGGTAAAAATGAACAAATGAATGGTAGCCTACGTATGAGAAATAAATGTATGATATACTCACATTTTATGAAGACTCCAGTCATTTGGCATTTAAAAAGCAGGTCGCAAACTTGAATAATTACCCTGTTGAAAAAAAAAAACAGCATCCGCTGGTTAGGTATGTTAAGTAACCAGCTCAAACCAGCAGCCATGCTTCAAAACATACCTAACCAGCAGATGCTGTTTTCTTCAACAGGGTATGAACAGAAAAATAAAATGCCCAAACAAGCAAGCAGTACAGTATAAATGAACCTGTTTGAACTGAACCACAAAACATCAGTTTAATTTGAGCAATATCACACAAGCAAGACTTCTGTTGCTCAGACGCAGTTAATCACAGCTGTGCTAATATTCAGACCCATGTGAGTGTGATGTTGCTGTATACGATAAACAAGAAGTCAGTATTGAATAACTTGCATGATATTATACACAATATTGTCAGTTTGTGTATTTCTTGCTTCCCGGATCCAACAGAAATAGTTTTAAACAATGTCTAAACAGAATAGTAGTGGAGTTACAACTATGTAAGGTTTTTATCTGATTCAAAATCATTCTGATCACTGTTTTTAGCTCGTCAAATGTATATTAGCCTGTGCAGTGTGGTCTGTTGTGTCACCAACATTTGATTACATACACTTTCACTCGTTCGTTTAGCAGACAAATAAATACATTAGCAGTATTTCAGCAAAAGTAATGGTTTCTGTCATTCCCATGTTATTCTTTTTTGTTGTTGTTGTGGTTGTAATATCTCACCTTATCGGTCGTCGTGGTTCCTCTTGGCTTTTGAAAGCCTTTAGATTGTCAAAAAATGCATGTACAGCCATCCACAGAATGATGAGAGTATATTTACGACAGTGAATTCCACTCACGTAACTGTAGGGGGCTCTAAAGTGGCAAAAATACATAAATAAATAAAATCCACTAGAACTGTGGCAATGTCTCTCTCCAAGACGCTTCAAGAAACCTACCTGCAAAGCTACCTGAAAAACGAACTAAGTGCACCGAGGGCAAAAGCTGCTTTAAACGCAAAGGATGCTCACACTAAATGTTGATTTAATTTAGTTATTAGAAGTTAATTGATAAAGACAATCTATGGTTTCACTTTATTTTGATGGTCCCTTTAACACATTCTATTGACTGTAAGTAATGTTGCACCTACATTTCTACTGACTCTCATTAGAGTGTTAGTAGTGTATTAGTTGACTGGTAGGGTTAGGGTTAGATTAAGTTGACACATTCTTGCAAAGTTACTTATAGTCAGTAGAATATCTGTTGGGAGACCAACACAATAAGGAGTTAGTAGATATGAAGCAAACAGTCTACTAATACTCTTATGAGAGTTTGTTAACATGTAGTTACAACATTACACTGTAAAAAGAATTCCGTAAAATTTACGGTAAAAAACCGGCAGCTGTGATTGCCGGTGTTTTGCCCATTTTCCACCCCCCTGCCAAATTATTACCCCTCTCTTTGAAAACGCTATATGATTGCCTAATCCTAACCCCACCCCTAATCCTAACCCCTCCCGCACAACACCGGAATTCTACCGTAAAAAATACGGTAACAACATTTTAGGTTTTACGGTTTTAACCTAAATTTACAGTTAAATATTGTTAATATACCAACCTACTAAAGTACTGAAATCTGTTTTGCATCTTTGAAATACACTGATAACCACCAAATGCAGGGGGTGATGAGAAAGTCACATGATGAACCAAAGCCCATCACAAACAGCTTTTAAATAATAACATATATAGAAGGTGCACAGCGTCATTCACACAAGCACTAAACACCATCATGGTGAGACTCATTCAACTGAAATATGCAATAAACATTAATTTAACAACATTAGATATAACATACAACCCTAATAAACATAACTGATAAGAAAAAACTAAGAAGAAACATAGTTATTTCAAAGAAAAAATGGAACGCAGGGAATTCTGGGAACGTCAGTTTACGGTTTTCCCTGTAAATTTTACAGCAACTTACCGTTAACCATTTAACAGGTTTTTATTGTAGCATTTTCACAGTTTTTTACCGTTAAAGTCACAGTCATTTTTTAACAGCATCAACAGAATGTTTAAAAGGGACCATCAAAATAAAGTGCTACCCAATCTATTTATGACAGCATCCTCATTTTACAGCATTTATACACCAGTGCCTAAAACTTTGAACAGTACAGTAGCTTTGCAGGCAGGTTTCCTGAAGCGTCTCCGAGACACAGTTCTTCTGGATTGAGTCTGTCTCAGTTTGTTCTGTTTCTTCATGTCACTCCAGACAGACTGATGATGATCAGATCAGATCTCTGTGTGGAGCACCGGCTGTTATCAGACAAAACCTCACTGGATTATTACAATTAATGGAAAAATGAATGTCTGGAAATGTAAACTGATATTTCCTACAGACACACTACAGCAAAAGATAGAAATAACTGACTTAAAACCATTTTTTTAGCTGCTGAAAATACTAGTGTTCTGATCATTTTGGCCTCCACTGTAGCTAGTTGTGTGCATATTCAAATGCAGCCAGCCATGCTGTGAATGAATCAGTGTTGCAAACGATTCAACTGAGTGGTTCACTGACTCATAAAGATAGTCGCTCGTCGCCACCTACTGGTATAACGTTGTAAACTGCAGAAAAATACCTACCACTAAAGCACAGATTGAAAGTCTGTCTGGAATGAAAAAAAAAAAAAAAAAAAAAAAAAAGAACAAACACAATTGTGTGATTATAAATGGTGAAATGACCCAGTGCTTTTGGACTGTATAGTTTAATTTAGAGTAGCATACCATGGTATTTTTTACTATTTCTGCCATTTCTGTAAATGACCAAATTTGAGAAATGGTAAGCTGTCGTGCAATGTACTATGAGATCTGAAACGTAATGCATCCGTATCAATATAAAGTGCAAGACCACTGGGTGAGCAAACACGTACTGAGTGCACCCTTAAGGGAAAAACAATCAAGATCCAGTTATTCAAAGACAACAGGTCACACAGGTTTTGTGGTCTACACACTGCGGGAAAAACATATCAAAGTTCGACAAAAATATCAGAATTCACTGACTAATTGGAAATAAAATGGCCCTACAGAACAATCTGCCTGTTGTGGGTCAAGAAGAACACGGCAGTAGTCAGAGTTTTCCTTTGTGTCCTGATCAGTGAAGGAAAAATCATCCTCATCTTAACCAAAATGATCAACTCTATCCTGGCACTAACCCCCTCAAAGCCTGCGAGAGACATTCAGACTCACAGCAAATTGGTGTAAACCTCCATCTAGTGGACAAAACTCCTAAATACACCTTCTCTTCACACAAACACACACACGCAATGCAATGGAAAAAGCTTCTTCAGATTAATAAAATGTTCTTCACACTAAGAAAAAATGGTTCTTTTAAGAAACCCAAAATGATTCTTCAATGGCATTTCTTCAAAAACACCCCGTTTTTTTTAAAGATTAAAGCTGTCTCTTGTGCCTTAAGGGCTAAAAAGCTATCTGTTAGCATTCACATTCATCTAAATGGCAGCTGTAGTATGCAAAAATATTCCAGAGATACCCAAATACATATAATGGGGAATAAGAAAAACACAACTCATGACATACTTTTACTGTCATCGGGCTGATTTCAGGCCAGAATTGAGCCTCAATAAATATAATATAAATCCATAAATCTAATATAATTCATATATAATACATTTATAATAATCCATACATATGTTGATATGTATGGATCTGTACATATGCTATCTGTACATTCTAGTTTATACCCTTCTTTTTAATTTTATAATTTAATTTTTATTTTTTGTAATGGAGTGGTCATAAAAAAGCCTTTCACTGCATGTATGGTAATGTATGTGACAACATTTTACTTTGAAATTTATATAATTATTATATTACTGGATATAGGAACAAATATACTGTACAGTATACACATAATATAATTACTGTTCATAATTGTTGATCTGAAATATGACTATACTTAATGAAAAATAGAGAAATATTTTGAAAAAAAAAAAAAAGGAAGTAAACCAGCATTATCTCTGAATATAAAACTGAGATATAAAACTGGGAAAGTCATTTTAATATAGGAAAAAAAAATACATACATCACACCTTTGACCAAAAACTGACAATATGTCCCTGGGTTTCGCTGATCTGGATACTGGTTTCAGGTGCATATGAACATTACTGTACGTTTGACAAATTTACAAGAAAAAAAAAAAAAAAAAAAAATCACAAAAAATCCAACTGTGTATTTCATTACAAGTTTAATTCAACATTCACTGTAAGTTAATCATCACTCTCTAATTCATATTTAACAAAACATTATTAGAAACCGCACCGTATAACAACCAGTCTTCTGATTAGAGGTGCTAACATGACATTGTTCACTGGGGATTCCTACCTTACACAACAGTATGTGGTGAACAGGGGCGAGAGGAATATTCATTAACACTGATTAGCTTTTCCTTGGGAATATCTATAGACCTCGCTCTCTCCGAGTAAGACAATGAGTGTTACATCTGAAAAATTCAACAAAACAAAAACAAAAAGGGTACACATGAATCAATACAGTAGTAATGGGTGTAATATATTTGCATTTAATATTTTAGTAAAGGACGGTTATGACGGAATACTACGTCAGTATGAAGTGCTTTGCACCAGAGACGCGGTCACCTGTATCACCTGCCGACGCATTTGGATTTCAACTGTACAAGGTAAAACAGGTAGAGAGCGTTTAACTATCATAGTTACTACAATAGCTTTACTGCCTGACAAGTTCACATTTAACTTTTCCATGCAGTCATGCAAAAAAATTCACTCCGATGAGTTGCAGCTTGTAAACCAGAGCCACGCCGATGAGCTTCGCAAAGCAACATCCAAAGTACAAAATATCGGCCCATCCCACTCAAAATCCGCAGGTGAGCTCTCTGAGGTCCGTTAGGAAGCAGTTCATTTGTTGCCGCCACCAGAGCACAGGAAGTTGGCTCACCACTTCCTGTGTTAGAGAGTCTAGAGAGTCCTCGCCTGATCGGGCACATTTCAGCTCCTCCATTACAATTTCTCTCCGCTCTCACACTTCACGACAGACATGCAATACGCAGACCAAATTAATTCTCAGGTTAGGTTGTACATTTATATAGATTTATACATATTTATATAATTCATATATTTTCAGGAATGTTAATCTGTGTGTTTTTGTTCGACGATACAAAATTACTTTTCATATGACACATATAAGCAACATCATAAAAGCAGTCTCTTTCTTTAAAAAAACATCCCTTAATAAAAATAAGTTCTATTTGTGTTTTGTTTATTTTACAATATATTTTCTTTTCCGCTCCATCTTCTTCTCCAGGTTTGGGACGAGGGGGGAAGGTTGGCTAATATTACAATGGGCACTTTGTGCAGCCGCACTCCACGGTGGTCTCCATCTCCTCAGAAAAGGAGGATCCGTCGGAGCACTTGAAGCTGACCTTCCGTCTCCGGCTCTTGGTGGGGGCGCAGCACAGGCCCGAGCGGCAGGCGCTTGGACACCGAGCGATTTTACTGGTGGAGGTGCAGTTTTTATGGCCCATATTACGCTTGAGCAGCTCACGGACCATCTCTCCTTGGCACGTCGGCTCTGCGTGAAGGAAGGGACGGAGGACAGGCCATCAGATAAAGCATTTATATAAGAGATTAATAAACATAAGGACTTTCGGGTCAGATGTAAGATATACGGCAAGCTAAAGATTACGCGAGACAGCATTCGTAGTGAATTTAATTGCTTAAACGCAACATATTTTTGAGTGGAAACAACATTTTGCAGAAAATAAAGTATGTGGGAATTGTATTCATCAGGATTTGCAGTCCCATTCATTTTTGATGCAAAGAAATTGATTTTTAATAACAGATTTTCTATTAGGTACTCTAATGATCAAAATTTATTTGATCAAAATATAGTAAATATTAATAATATTGTGATAACCTTGTAATATTGTTAAATGTTATTATCTGTTTTAATACATTTATTCCTGTAAGCAAAGCTGCATTTTCAGCATCATTACTCCAGTTTTCAGTGTCACACGATCATAAGCAATATATTCGCTGCTCAAGAAACATTTCTTCTTATTATCATGAATTATGTTGAAAACAGTTGTGCTGTTTAGTGTTTTTTGTGAAACATTTGATATACATATATATATATATATTTATGAATAAAAACTTTTTTTTTTGTAACAATGTAAAGCCTGCATTCTTTCTAAATAAAAGTACAAATATATATTTTTAAAAATACTGCTTTTGAACTGTGTTGCATATGCAATGGTTACGTATTTTTTGATAAATATAAAACATTGTGTTTTTACTTTATGAAATCTCGTGGAGATCTTGTGAAAAAAAAGAACAGTTATTACTGTTGTGCTCTATTGAAATTAGATTGCCAGTATCAAAATATTATTGAGACATCATTGTATAATTCTTCCCCACCCAATGAAGTTTGGTTACATCTGCAGAAGAAAAATGTATTCAATTTTAATGAAAGATTATCAAAACAGCAATAAAGTATTTGAACGCGGATCTGCAACTTATTCAATTACAATTAGTAAATGGATATAACAAAAGAATGGGTGATAGAGCAAGGGGTTAAAGCAACCTCACTACAAACTTTTTTTAAATCTTGTTTTTATGTTCTATTCTATATGCAAATAATAGATATTTATATAATTTCCTATCATGAATAACGGATGTCTCCTGCAGTGCTGTGTCTCACCTGTTTCACAGGACGGCCCGCTGTACCCAGACTGGCAGTGACAAGCCGGCTCTCCGCTCTCCGTCACCCTGCACTCTCCGTGCACACAGCGCAGCCCCTTGCAGACGGCAGACTCTTCCCTCCTGTCACAGAACTGACCCGAGTATCCATCTGCACAAGAGCAGCTGTACGAGGAGCCCTTCGGCACACACACACCGTGCATACACCTGCACAGGAGGAGAGAGGGAGGAGATCACTGCCTGAAACCAACACAACCCTGAGTAGGGCGGGGCGATATGGCCAAAAAATTATCACAATATTTTTTCATATCAGTCGATATCGATAATTTTCACTATAAATGTCAAATCTTTATTTATTTCAAGTTTAAAGCCAGATTTTTGCTCCAAAGTGAAAGGTGTTGAAACCAGACTGTTAATTTTCCTTAACAAAATAAACATCTTAACAGATATTTTCTGCATGTTCTACCGAGTGATATTGTTTCAAATCAAGAAACGGGTTTGTGTTGCCTGATAGTATTAATAACAATATTACTTTTTAGTCTCTTAGAAATGCACATAGTAGTAGTAGCTTGAGTTAGGATGCAGATGCAAATATTTGTTCATTATCAAACTCAGTAACATCTGTAAGAATTGTAGAAACCTCATTTATATAAGGTGCAATTTAATTATTCTGACTATTATTATTATTTTAATTATTTTTATATCAATCATTGGTCTTCCATAGTAGCATACATTTAAATCATGATAATCACAGTTAAAACCACACATATAGCACCTCAATACCATGGTAAAAATATAACTATATGGTTTTTAGGTATTTGTATGAAAAACAGTAGTCTAAAGACATTTAGTATAAATGCACACATGCTATAACTTAATCAAAATACTGTTTTTATATTCCATTACTCCTTTGATACACTTAATACATGTCTAAATTAATCATATCGTCACGAATCCGGTTCATGGCCACAAGAGGTCGCCTCTCCATCATATTGACTCTCACACCACACAGACTGTTACACGTCACTCCGGACTACAGTTCCCATCATCCATTGCATTGATTACACACACACAGCTGAATCCAATCAGACACGCTTTATAAGCCTTGGAAAGCTACTCTACTCTGCCTTGTTGTCTGTTTCCTGATCTTCTGCCTGTGTTTCTTGGATTAACCCTCTGCCTGCTGTTTCGGACTCTGTTTACTCCTCGCCTAGACTATTGCTCGTGTTATTGGATTACCCCTCATGCCAAGATTACCCTCTGGATATCGTTCACCGATCATGGACCCACGCTAGCCCTAGGATTACTCTTTGTCTTGTCTGTGTTATACCTGTTTGCCATTGTTTGACTCTTGCCTTTTCGTGACCACGTCTTGGAATAAAGCTTGCAAATGGATCTGCACGTCTCACGTCTCGTTCGCTCCGTAACACATATAATAAAGTTCAATATGAATATCCCACATTTCTGACACAATACCATAATGCAGTTAGTGTTAGTACAGTAAGTCCATGGTAAATGATGGTGATTTGTAGACTGAAAAGGCTTCTGATTGCATCATTGCGCACAGTGTTTCTCCTGTTTGTCAGCGCTGTTTCATGTGGTTTTAAACTAGTATATAGTGTGTGTGTGTGTGTGTGTGTGTGTGTGTGTGTGTGTGTGTGTGTGTGTGTGTGAAGAGTCATTTGAGTCACCAGTGAGTCACACTGGATCTCACACACTGAAAAAAGTGATGCTATTTTTTTTAAGGTAAGTGGTTGCAAACAATTTATTTTAGCTACTGTACATTTAAAAAAAAAGTTAGTCAACTAAATTTGTTTATTTAAATGTAGCTAAAATAAATCGATTGCAACCACTTACCTTAAAAAAAATCAATTCAAAGAATAATTTTTTTTTTCAGTGCAGCGCTGTTTAGCACTCGCGTGACTGAGACTCATCTGCTCTAGTGAGCTCGTTTAAACTTTGATCTCTTCATATCCTTTTATTGTTTTCAAATTATATCGCAATAATTATCGTTATTGATTTATCGGCCAGCCCTAACTGTGAGTGTCTGTGCACCTGCGGGTTTCTGTACCTGCTGCTCTGACAGGGGCTCTGGGAGGTGGTCTCTTCACACAGCGGGCCGCTGTGGCCGCCGGGACACTCGCAGCTCACGCCTGCCTCTCCTCTCTGTCTGCAGGCCCCGTGAGCACAGACGCCGCAGGAGTGACAGCCCGGCAAGATGCCCTCCAACCCTGCCAGCCCACCGCCAAGGTCCTGGAGCTCCCCGTTGAGCCGTACATCATGAATGCAGCCGTTAAAGGACTGGAATGGACGGTCTGGACCCGGTCGCAGGCCTGCTGTGTCAATCAGAGAGGGCACACCTAAAATACAAACAACAGGCAAATATTAGCACACACGCTTATGCAGTGTTGGGGAGTAACTAGTTAAAAAGTAACTGTAATCTGTTACAGTTACTGAGAAAAATGTGTAATTAAATTACAGTTTCCTATGAAAATGTTAACGATTACATCTGAATATTTTCACACATATACAGATATTGATTGATTTCTTTCCCAAATTGCATTGACTGCTCTAAAATAAGCTTACCGCCGATGTAGAGCTGTGTGTTGTGGTCCACAGCCGGAGGACGTGGGAGTTTGCCCAGGCTTTTCGGTGCACCTTTATCCACCACCAAACTCAGCGTCTGATTCTGGATCAGCACCTCCACCGTGTGGAAAAGACCATCATTCACTGACTCCACACTGCAAGAAAGCAGGAGATAGATAAAAATATATACATCTGCTGTATTGTTAAATGATAATCATCCAAAATGAGTGTGAAATAAACCATTTCAATATTCATTACATGAAAATTATTTTATTTTTTTTAATTGTTTTTTTCCCCCAAGGAAGCAGTGTTAGTCGAGAGCACATTTGAGATTAAATATGAGGCAAATAAATGAAAGAAAACAAGAAAATAGTCATGGGGTCGTAATATTTGTTTAAGGAAAGAAGTCTCTTGTTATGCTCATTTAGACTCCATTTATCTGATCAAAATACAGTGCACTTAGAAAAATACTGTTCCAATTTCAAATAACTGTTTTCTGTTTGAAGAGATTTTAAAATATAATGTATTCCTGTGATCGAAGCTGAATTTTCAGCGTCATTACTCCAGTCTTCAGTGTCACAAAAAACCTTTCTTAAAAATAGCTCACTAACACCAAACTTCGAATGGTAGTGTAAATATCACTCGTGAGCAAAATATCCTTACTTTTGTGTCATTTCCAATTAAGCTTTTATTTCAGTGTGAAAATATTATTTGAATTTGTGCATTTTGGATACACAAAATTGTAGCTATAAAATGACTGTTCTAGCCTTAATGACTGTTTTAACTGAGCGTATCATGTCACCACTGGGGTAAATTAACTTTTGAAAGTAACATTTTAAGCCCAAATGAAAAGCCAGAATGTGCAATACAGAATATCTCCCCGCCGTCTGAAAATGCCATGGTTTCCACATTAGACTCCGTCAGGTGTATTTCCAGTGAATTTGGCACTGATGTGGGGAGTGCTTATGTTGTGGGAAAAGGAGAGCTTGTGTTGGCCATGAGTTCACTCTTTCTTTGAGTTAGCACGCTCAAATCACATCCTGCTGAGTTTGGCACTGTGACTGCGTGAACTCCTGAGAGCGATTCTGTTTCACACGGTCATTTTTTAACCATTGAAGAGTGCCGTTTGTTCCCGGGTTCCACGAAACCTCCATGAAACATCTCATAGACTCTGAGAGCGTGCTCGGACCGGCGCAGCTGGATTTTCGCCTGTTTCCTCCTTAGTTTCTTACGATGCGGTGCATGTAGCGCTCTGTTTGGCCCAGATTCTGCTGACTTCTAGGACTGTATTTTGCTTAAAGGTGAGATTTAAGGTTATGAACTTATCAGTTGCCCCTGAACTATGAGAAAGCAGTCTGCTCAGGCTACAGAAAGCCCAGTTTTGTATTGTAGTAGTTATTGCTGGATGGAACACAAGCAGTTACAGACAGCTAGAGACAGTGGTTTGGCAAAGAAGCCCAGAGACCAAGAGAGAGAGAGGAGAAGGGGGTGCGAGAAATGATATTGTGGCGAGTACAGTATATCTTAATCCCCACCTCAACTTAAAACAAGGTTTTCCTCTTTTTCTGTCTTTGGCAAATATAAAAAAAAAATAAAAAATTAATGATATATTTACATCATCAACAGATTTTTCATTGTGCTTTCCAATTAATCTCAATCTGCAGTTGGGTTATTTTGATCAGGTAAACATAATTAAATAATAAAATCACATAATAAAATAAAAATATTTTTGAAAATTCAAATGTTATCTGTTTTTGCAAATAAACTCTTCATACTGTTTGCATTATATATATATATATATATATTCACATGCATTAAACAAAAAAACAACAACAGAGCACTGCCAGCACAAATACATTAAGCAAACAATCAAGCTAGCATTAAAATGAGCTCATTTTTGCGGGCAGGCAGCTAGTATTTGCGCTGGCCCGCAATGCTATTTTCCATTGCTGAAATGCTGAGGCCATAGGTGCGGATAGAGATCAGTGTCCCCAGATATAGGGGGGTACGGTTCACGGAGGTCTTGGCTGAACAAAGACCCAACACAGGCGCACGTGTGGTTTGCATTACAGGCCCATAATTCAATTCCTGTTTCAAAATAGGCTTTTGCAACAAACACTACAGTCCGCGGGCTGAGACCCCCCAAACATCTCAAGCCCGTCCATTTGATACATCAGTACCACCATAGATGAACAGCTTTATTATAATATAAGGACATTTTCATCCACTGTCTCTGGTTTTGACAGCCGTCTTTCATTAAGAGAGCCTACACGCCAGCTGGGAAAGGAAACGGGAAGAGTATTTTGTGGAAAAGAGAGTGGTGAATATAACAGAACAAACAGGAAGATTCTATTATGAGAATGAAAACATTCTTAATCAGGTACATAAATCTCACCATGGGGGACAGAGGTCATCATTTGGAGCTAACAAAATGTATGCAGTGAAGCTCTAGCACCACTAGGGGGCACCAGAGATCAAGATGTAGCCTAGCGCTTGCAACTATCGGCCTTTTGTTCATATTCTGACAGACAGAAAATATCCCGAGGCCGTAATATTTTTAGAACGGGGGGGTTGAGAAGGTGGAGTGTCTTTGATGTGCGGCTAGCCTACATATTAGCTTCAAGCAGCCCATTATGGAGCTCAATAAAAACAAACAGAAACCCGTGGAAGATTTCAGCAACCTCGTGTCACCCCTCTCGCACGAGGGGAAGTCAATTTCCTGTCAGCTGAAAATAAAATACTCTGTTTTTCCTCGAGCGAAACCGCATTATAAATGACACATACACAAAGTTAGGAACTATTACCGGCTCCTTCATCTTGGAGAGTTATCTAGATCAGAAAAGCTGTAGACGTATTTACATTTTCCAGATTCAATTACGCGGCACTATCATTTGCTTACACGAGCTAAGAGCAACGGACTGCAGCTGTGAAGTCAATTATGCACTTCTGGAACGAGAATTGCTTAACAAGCTTATGTAGCGTTTGATATATCATGAGGTGTAACCAAGTAACGTTAGCTTTACTCTACAGATGGACTGAAGTTAACAGGTAGCATCAAAACACTTGCAAGTAGCAAGGAACAAGGTCTCATCCTTGGGATGAGAATATGTAGCTTTCCTGAAGCTCAAACAGTAGAGCATAGCGCTAGCAAGGTCTTGGTTTGATTCTTGAGGAAAACCAGAACTGATAAACTGTGTGCATGAATCAAACACAACCCTTTACAATGCCAGACGAGTAAATCACTCACATATGCGACTAAATCTTCACTCTGGGTGACTAACCAATGGCTAATAAATTCTTAGATTTTACTCGCCAGTGTGAGTTGGAGGCTTAAAACAGATATATTTTCACTCTGAGCGAGACTAAACTCTAGTGTAAAGGCTCACTACTCACACAAGAGCGAGAGAGTCTTATGGTGTATTCACACCTGTCTTGTTTGGTTCGATTGAATCGAACTCAAGTTCGTTTCTCCTCTTGGTGTGGATCTTTTGGGCAGGTGTGAATACAGCAATCGCACTCGGGTGCGGACCAAACAACCGTACCGAGACCCAGCTGAAGAGGTGGTCTCGGTCCACAATGTTTACAATTTCTGGTTCACTTGCTAAAAGGGCAGTGTGAAAGCAAACCACACCAAAAAAATAAAAATCTAAATCGTATTTGGTCCAGGTGCAATAGCAAGTGAACTATTTTCCTGTCAGAATAACAGAGCTCATTTGGTCATATTATCACTATTCTTCTTTTTTTTTTTTTTTTTTTACAGAAACACTGAATGACCAACAGTATTTTAAGCACCACCACCAGTCCTAAGTTCAGTTAAAATGACAAATACGCATTCATGCATACATGGTTACCAAGTTTTAATTCTAATTACTAAAATTCCATCATTAAATAATGCTTGATTTTCATAATCATATTATAATGCTTGACTGACTGATGTTTAAAAAAAGCTGTGCAATTTCACAAACATTTAAGCTTTAATTACATTAAAGGTAAATGTAGGCACAATAAAACTTTGTGTGTGGACCGTTAGCATTAGCATCCCTCAGCTTTGACTGTGCTATCTGCTGTCACACTTAGCACACCACGACCATTTAATCTTCTCAAACCCAACGAACTTGTGTCCAGTCACAGTTCAGGCTGAATTACCACTACTTCCCCCCATTCAAACATTCTGCTCACACAGGAACTTAGTGCTGATCTCGGGCGAAATGAAAACAGGCCGTAAAAACATACCCTGACCCCTCCTTGTTCACCCAAGCGCTGCTCAGTGTTAAACCCGGTTGACATGCCAAACATTGGCTGCATTTGGAGAGCTGTGGTTAGGCGTGGCGCAGGATGGCGAGCCCACGCTGAGGAGCTGGGGGCAGGGAGTGCTGCAATTCTAACATTCTTGTTCAATTTCCTGCGATGTTTCCACAAACCGCCGCTTCTGCTGAGGAACTGCCCACGCCGCTGCTTAAACTAATACTCATATTAGCGTGACATTTAGTAAAGGGCAGCGCATTAACACGCTGCATGGGCCCGAGCATTCATCTCATGGTAATGAGGCATTACTGCTAGTTAACAGCCTCCGTCGCTCTCCTCCCCAGTGCATTTATCAGTCTCTCCATCCCTCCCCTCACCCGCACCTTCTGTCAAGGCAGGATCACATTGCAGAGATAAGTGTCCTTCACTCTTCATCACTCTTCATGTCTCTGGGGTCCGATCTGTCTTCTTTCCCTCTCACCATTTCACTTTTCTTCATCAGCATTCCTTGTTTTTATTGTCGGGGATCTCTTGCTGAAGTTCAGCAGGGACGAGGTGTAAGAAGAGCTGAGCGAGACCTGTAGATGGTGTGGGAATCTTGCTCTGATCTTCGCCCCACAGAGTCTTTATGACCCAGTTCCACATTTGAAGTCAAGCACCCGCAGAGAGCCACTGAACCAGACTCGGCTCAGGAATGCTTCAACCACAGCCTCAAAACTCTAGCTTCCACGGTGGGAAAACCAAAGCAAGGGAGCTGCCCGAACGCTGCACCCACGTCCAAGCGTTGCGGCGTAGGACGGGTTACAAATTGAGCAGCTGGCTCTGTTAGCTCTGGTTACACATTGTTAACGCTAACTATGACATGGAGAACTCACGAGCACGTGTGCCATTGCCAAATAATCTAAATTGAGACGGAAGGACATGTTCTCTCCTTGCACCTCCTCTCCTCACATGTGAACCGCATTCTTTACCCCAACACAATGGGGTGCAGATATGCCAAAGCCACACTGCACAATGTCGCTTGGGGAAAAACAAGATAATTAGAGGGTGAGCATGGATGTGTGATTAACTGTGGGTGCCATGATACATCTTGGACTTAGCAGGGACCTGGCAACAAAACTTACTTCATTTAGTCACACCACTGCGTATTAATTTAAACGGGATGCCTAATGCTATTTCATGCATTCTGACTTGGATTCTCATGCTAAATTTGACTCAAAAACGAGTTGGAAGTATGCCGGAGTATTTTTGTGCCAAAGACACTCTTTCAGGGTTCGTATAAGTTTCGTAAAGTTTTTTTTTTTTCCGAGAGTCTGACCCTGTGTGACATCATAAAGGGCGGATTCCGAAAAAAAAGCGTGCGCACCTCAACCATCAATGTGCTTAATTCGTTAATATGTTAGCTATAGTTCATTGAAGTTTTACAGGGGGTCGTTAGAGAAATTTGTGTTTCACAGACGTACAAAGTCCGAATCTGCCACGCTGGTGTTTTTCTCACACAACCTCTGTAATAATTACCTACCGTTTTTCGGCAAACTCAGTGATCCTCTGAGAAAACGAATCATGTCTGAATGCGAATGTCTGTGTTTGCCCGCAATATTTTTTTCACCACGCATTTCCTTATGTGTAAAATATGGACAAACCCAGCTATTGGGTTGTTTAGACCCAGCAGTTGGGTTACTGCCCAGAAGGTTGGGTTAAACATTTAACCCAACTGTTGGTTGAAAACAACCCAATTGCTGGGTCTATGTCTATATATAAGTTTTTGTTCCTGTTTTATTTATGTCGATGTTCGTGACTCTTTAGGTCCGCCCACGGCACGCCTCCAGGAGCTCGACAGCTGTACAGCTGTATCTGATACAACTAAAGATTCTTCGGAGATATGAAGGATACAATACTACCCTATAGGTACTCGAGATTAACATGAGATTGTCAAGCTATGTGTGTTATGTCTACTTTAACTGTTCATGTACACAACTGAGTCCCAGCCTAGTGGTTAGTACATGTGCTGCTACATCACATTAAGCTGTGGTGCTCATACAGTGCTCATTCTGCCTGGACCAGCCTGAAAAATACAACTCTTAGTAGGGTTTAGCTAAATTAATGATACCATTGGAGATTTTGGTCATTCCGCATTCAAGGAGATAGAAGCTGTGTATCCCTGCTAACTACATAGAAAGCAGCTGCCTGGAGTATTCCAAGATGGATGCAACTTGAAACAGCAGTCTATTCCTTTTCTCTTTATCTTCTTCTAAACAAAAGTGCTTTAAATGCATGCTTGCAATTACTACTAGAAACACTGGAATTAAGTGCATGTATTCTCAGTCCGCAGAGACAAGGAATCTGATTGAAACGTTATTTTTCATGCTGTGACTCCCTCATAGAGCAATCGATTCAGCCCTTGCTGCAGGCAGAAGGGAAGAATGGCCCTCTGCAGCAGCAACGGGAGGCACTGGATCAATACAAAGTCATCAAGCAGGCAGGCACGGCCTGAGCTCCCGGCTCACTGCTGTTCACGTCTACTGCCTGCTAAAACAGCTGCCAGTCACAAACGATCACGCTCTACTTCTACTTCAGACGCAGATGAAAAAGATGCCAGAGACCCTGATTTACGCCACATACCCATTCTTACCAGAAAAGGACACTGATTCCTATCTCGATATGCTTTGAAACTGTACGCTGTCATTAGGTTTGTGTGCAGACTGGATTTAAAAGCTTGAATCTGGGCTCTTGAAACCCATTACACAGCCTGTGCTCACTTAATGACATCCGCAGTGACCCACCAGGCCGGAGTCAGGCACCATCTGCGCCAGACTCAACAAGTCTGTTGTCTGCTGAAAGGGCAGGAGGTGAGGGCTAAGAGCTCTGTGTTTATGGGGGCTCCAATGAGCATAGAAATCATGGCACTGCAGCACAGAAGCGTTCACATGGGAACCAGGCGAGAAGCAAGCTCTCGCCTGAGGCATATTCAAGCAGGTCATGTAAACCCGGAGCTCCTATATGGTTTTATGATGTGCCACGAGCTTACAGGGATTAAACCTCCCTGAGAACGGCGAGCAAACTTACCCGCAAACGCGGCTTTTTCACCCTGCTCTATTCTGGACGAGAGCAGGGGGCCTCCTTTGAAACACAGTCATTTTTTTTATGGAAGATGAATGAGTGTGTATGTTTGATGTTTTGAAATAATTTAGGGTGGTATATGTCTATTTAGATTATGGTGCTGCAAAAACATCTGGCTGTATGGGTTTATTTACTGTGTAGAACAGAAGTGTGATTGTGTTTGTGGGTCTGTTACAAAACCTGGTGAGCTACAGAGGCAGCTGACTTCTAAGAGAACTTTCGTAACTAAAATGGAACCTCTTAAGCAACTAATTTAGAATGTTCTACATAGGAAGCTACAAATAACATTCCTCATGTGAGGCGCACTGGAGACCTGCAACTGATTCACAATGCAATGCTCTAATAAACATAAATATACATAGTACACATGGGTAAAACCATTTTCAATTATATTAAAATATTTATTAATTAAATTTAAGTCGGATTGAGCCGTGCTTTATGGGTGTTTTCCTACCTTACTGGCGAGAGCGCTTTTACTCTGTTTGCTCATGTAGCACCAATTAAAAAAAATTGCCTTTCTACTGATAGACAGCCAAGTTTTATTGAAAGCCCATCTTGTCACTTGTGAATAACCCTTAAAGGGACAACTCTGTAGTTTACCTACCCCTAAAACGTTCATAGCAGTACCCCTTAGAGTAACCCCTTTTTTAGGGGTAAATAAAGTACAAAAGTAAGGGTGTGCGATATTTATCATCTGTGATAATATTGTAATTGTTGTTTAAACAATATGCAAGCAGACATTCACTGTGTGATGATGCCTATTAGAATGCAGTTAAAATGCCCTTATAAAAGATATTACGTGTATGTAATATCACACAAGCAATAGTGCAGTTTTCTGAAATATCGCATCATTTTTGACAACAGTTCAACAATTAAGATGTTAATATCGAGTGAGTTACATTTTACACACAATGATGTCTGTTTTTTTTCTGTTTTACCAGTGAAAATAGTTTCAAACAAAGCTGGAACAGAACATTTGTGCATCTCAAAGAAACACCGTGTTGTTTCATCATGAACGAATCTGTTTTTGAACAACTTTTGAGTCAATGATCCATTCATAAAGACAGTAGCTTGAATCAGCTCTTTTGAAAGAATCATCTGTTTTGAATGAATCGTTTGAATGATTCAATCATCCATTCATATAGACAGCCACCTGCTTCATTTATAAATGAATCAGCCGTTTTGAATGAATCGTTTGAATGGATGATTCAATGAATCACTTGTACAGACAGGGAATTGTCGCCACCTACTGGCGGTTTTAGTGTCATATTTATTTATCCATGACAGGCCTAAACCAGCCAAGGTAACAACATAAAAATACACAAAGCAAAATATTGTTTAATTATCATTATCAAAAAAAATCCACGACATCAAGATATCATTTTTTGTCAATATTGCACACCTCTAGTACAAAGATGCCTCTTTCTACTGCCCCTACAGGTAAGATTTTTGATTTAGTGGCTATATCTTTAAAATATCGCCTACAAAGTGTGTGTGTGTGTGTGCATGCGCCATATCCTCACCTGTACACTGTGGTTGGAGGGTACTTGGCAACATCATAGATTAAACGTATGTGTCCCTGGTACAGCTCCAGGGCGAGTGGGTCGTGGTCCTCTTTATACAACAGAATGCCATTGTCCTTATCTGTGGCTACCTACAAAGAAAGAGAGGGGTAATGGGAAAGAGACAGCAAAAGATCAGTGAAGGAAAACGGCAGAAAGACTTCTGAAGATTGAGGTGGAAGGGTAAAAGAAGGATGTACAGAACAACCAAGAGTGCATGATAAGCACACTATTTCAATACGACATGCACACCGAGAGAGAACCGCCGCAGGCCTGACACTTAACTCTCTGTTTAGTCGAGGGCATCAAACAGAACGCCTGAGAGCAAGCTGTGATAGAAAACAGCTCACGTTTATATATAAGCACTAGGACGAGAGGAAAGAAAAGAGCAGTTGATGGCTTATGGAGTGTGGAAGCCCCTCTACACATCAGTTGAGACCAAGTGGACTGCTTACATTCATATCCTGGAGGCATATGAGCCGTTAATGTGTCCCTGTATTGGGTTTCTGTCAGCGGATATGTCACAGGAGGACAAAGTCATTAACGCTGTTTAGCACAGTTTTACTAAGAACGCTGGAAATAAAAAAAAGCAACCTAATTTGATTGCTTTTCTATATTTGCAGTTCCCGAGCGTGTTGCCTTTTAGGGCCTGTTAACACGAACAGAACGAAAGCTGTGATGAAGTGCAATGATGAAATGTCACACTCTTACACTTGACTTAACGTAAAAAGTAAATGTCCTAAAATTCATGCAATAATGGTCAACAACTGGACAAAAAGTTGTAATATTTTAAAGATGATTTCAATTAAAAACCCTGCGGTTGTACTGCTATACTTAAAGTCTGCTAAATTGGAACAACTAATTTTGTACTTAATGCACTTTAATTGTGAGGAAGTAGTGCTGAAGTCCAACGAAAGATATGCTGAAGTATATTTGATTGTGCTAAAGTGGAACTATTGCTCGAGTACTTCAGGTACACTTTAAATATCTTGAATTTAAAGACTGATATTATTCAAAAATCATACAATCCTCATCAACAGTGATGTTAAGTAGTGACACATTGTAGGCGTAATATTAAGAAATGTGCATTGTGCACAAGTAGTACTCCAAATAAAGTTTAATTATATTTTTTACATCAGCAAGTCTCGAGCGATGTGTCAGTAAACGTGTTAATAGATTTGAACCATACTTTGTATGAAATAAATGTATTTTAAATATATACATTTTTACTAGGGTTTTAATGATATTTAAAGGTAAATTAAATTAATAGTAAACATGCAAAAACTGACCCATTTTTTGAATAAACAAACACGTAGCATTGCATCCTCATTGTCCATGTTCTCTTCTTGCCCAAAATTCTGACTTTTACTGAACCTACAAAGGCCTCTCGATCTGCAGATGCACTAAGAGAAGCCGAAACGGAGAGATGCTGACGTCCACTAAGAGATAAACAGCTACTGAGCTCTTATTAATTTCTCCTACTTTAATTAACATTAGTGTGCCCTCTCGACGGTGAGAAGATAGGCTCATTTGTAGCAGATCTAGCGGTTATGCAGGGCCCCTGATTGCAACGGATAACAGCCAGCTCAACCTCTATTACCATAATATATGTCCTCAGGAGAAGAATTATTCACGCAGGTGGACAAGAGGTGACATTCTCATAATGTCAAAGAGGCCAAAGCTGGCTTAGACAAGGCACTGCGGATGAAAAAAGACCTAGACAGAGACGCAGATTGCTTCTCATGGCTGCAGATGTGAGTTCGGGTGATACGCAGACTATCCTGAGGCTAGTGATATGTGAGGTCTGTATTCCAGAAACTGATCTGGGACCCTTTGTTCAGCATTACAGGAAGTGGTTACAGGCATACCTGGAGGGATATGTGCATGGGTGGTCGGATCTTGGCGCCTGAGAGCTCCAGATAGGTATCTTTGCCGAGTAAGTGCACTGTGACCATCTTATGACACTTGGAGCCAGGTGGACACCGGCACACAGGCTCTCCCTCCACGACCAGACACTGCGCTCCATTCTGACAGTAAGATTGATCACATGGACTCGTCTTCTGGAGTAATATCATCGGTGGAGGAGTCTCACAGAACAGCCCACTAAGGAAAGAGACAGGGTGAGGGTCAAAAGTTTGGAAGAATTAGGATTATTTTTTACTGTTTTTGAAAGACATCTTTTATGCTCACCAGGGCTACATTTATTTGATGAAAAATACAGTAAAAATAATATTGTGAAATATTTAATTTAAAATGACAATGTTCTGTTCGAATAAATGTGACCCTGGACGACAAAACCAAGTCTTAAGTGTAAATTTTCCGAAATTGAGATTTATACATCATCTGAAAGCTGAATAAATAAGCTTTCCATTGATGTATGGTTTGTCAGGATCGGACAATATTTGGCCGAGATACAGCTATTTGAAAATCTGGAATCTGAGGGTGCAAAAAAATCTAAATATTGAGAAAATCTCCTTTAAAGTTGTCCAAATGAAGTTCTTAGCAATGCATATTACTAATCAACAATTAAGTTTTGATACATTTACGGTAAGAAATTTACAAAATATCTTCATGGAACATGATCTTTACTTAATATACTAATGATTTTTGGCATAAAAGAAAAATTGATCATTTTGACCCATACAATGTGTTGTTGGCTATTGCTACAAATATACCCCAGCGACTTAAGACTGGTTTTGTGCTCCAGGGTCACATGTGTTAAAATGTAATTTATTCCTGTAATGCAAAGCTGAATTTTCAGCATTATTACTCCAGTCTTCAGTGCCACAAAATCCTTCAGAAAACCTTCTTGAATATTAAGTATTTTATAGACATGGGCAGATGTACAGTAATAAGATATATCACAATAATGATAATGCATGATATTGTTATCATGAGCACTTCAAAAAAACTGTAAATTATTATTCATTACTCAGATTTTTCAAATGCATTCTAAGAATACTAAGAAAATTCAGTTGTATGTTTTATTAACTAATCTTATCATTCTTCTGTAACATTAGCGGATGCCTAGTGTAACAAATGTAGCTATTTCTCATTGTTAATGCATTAACTAACATTTACTAATAAATTCTTACCTAGTGCACTTTATAATTCTTGTTTACTTTGAACATTTATAAACAATAAAGCAGCACACAAAAATGTATAGTTTGGTTTATTATACCTGTTAACTTATTTCAATATTGTGATAATATACCATGATAAAAGCTTTTATACCATCCTATGCCTAGTATATTATTGAAAACAATATAAGCAATTTTTCAAGCACTTTTAAATTTCTTTCTTTCTCTTTCTTTCTTTCTTTCTTAAATCTAATTCACACAAGAGATGAAGACAGTGTTAGAATATTGATGGAGTGTCAGGATGGGTGGTAAGCCAGATTAATGCGGGGCTCAAGGCACCATCAGGCCCTTAATTAGTAGCCGTAGTGGAGTGAGGGATGCTGGGGAGAGAGCTATTGTTCTTCTGCACCATGCCGCACACTCACACGCACACACACGCCAATGTTATAATTAGCCATATGGATATTCATCGTCTGTGCATGTCAGATTTAACTACATACTATCATATAACAAAGGACCAACAGAAGCGTGGTGCGTCAACAGTTTTTATATTTAAGTATTATTACTATTTGAAATATAATAAAACTTAAATATTAACATTCTGAATACATTTTATGATAATATTTAATATACTATATAATATTATTCTATTATAAAATATAATTCTAAATGATAATAATCCTAAATAAAGTCATTTTTTTTCTCTCAAAATGCAGTTTAACAGTAATTCACAGAATTCTATGGTGTGTGCTTATTTAAATAAGCTAATGCACGCGTGTGAGTGTAAATAATGACCGAGTCTCACCTGAACCCCTCCTTGCACACACACGTGTATCCGTTGATGGCGTCATTACACTCTGCTCCATGCTGGCATTTGTTCTCCAGACAGTCGTTGTAATCCTGCTCACAATGCTGGCCAACATAACCCGGCAAACATTCACACCTGAAGGAAAACAACAACAACAGTTTAGATGCTACAAAAATTACTAGCAAAAGGGGGTGTCCTGACACTAGGTAATAACACTGTTATCTACTTGGTAGTGAATTGATAATGAGACTTCAACCATAGAGTGCATTAGTGCCCACCCACTTTTCCAGCAACATTGGTTCCGAAAGACTTTCCCCTTTTTTAAGTATTTAAAAAAAAGGGTCTTTCTTCAAGCATTATAAGCCATGAACCAAACCAAGCAAAAAAGTATATGAAAATTGGACAAAAAGACAAAGTGACAAATTACATGACTATGTGCTTTGCAGTTTTAGTGATTGAAAGAACTACACTGCCAATTGAAATAAAAAACTTTTCATTTATAGTTGTTGGTTGTATATATATATATATATATCATTCGCTGTGCTTCATGGGAGTGGGACCACTGATTGGTGGAATGTTCTGTACAGCATCATGGTTAGTTTTTCAACACAAATTCTGCTATTAAACATAATTATTTTAAAATAAGCTGAATTCATGTGAACAGTTGGGTTGAAGAAAAGCATACACAACAGGTCTGTCTTGTATTGTTAAAAATCACTCTCCTAATGGAGAAAATGAATAGAGCTTCTACTTTCCAGAACCTGACTGCTGCTCTATTACAGGCAGCACAGGCAAGTCATGTTGTCTTTCGTGTGAAGTTCTGACCAGAGGAGCTCACACACTCACCTGTAGCCCTTACTGAGGGGAACACACTTGGAGTCGTGTTGGCAGAGGTCAAACCCAGGCAGACAGGGGTCAATCACCTCCTCACACAGATCACCTAAGAGACACACAAAGAAAAGAACAAATGACTTTAACAGTTGCCTTCTCCAGCGTCCGGAGGTTTATCACATGCTGAAACACTCAGGGCTGTCTACGGGTGAAGCGCACAGTTGTGCGGCTAAAGGAACTCTTTGAATGAATATACAGCATGTGTGTCACGACCCTCCTCGAGGTGTTTTCGCCCCTCACACCATCTGCCAGCATTTAGACTGTGTGAGACTTTTTCTCCTCCAGGCTCAACTGAAAACATCTTTGTGTGATGGCAAAGTCTTTCTAGAGCACATAGCTCAGCAGGCTCCATTCGGAGGCACTAAATCACTGCCAACCAGAACCTTCAATACATTCCCTGTTCCCGTCCACCTGCTGTAGGACGTCCGGCCCTGCAACAGGCCACACTGGGTCTAATCCAACCTCCACATCTCTGCACTCGTTCACCCAGATTCCAAGCATTTCCTGTCCAGCACACTTGCGCTGGTGTTGCTAGTTGCATGGCACAGCAGCAGCTCAGAAACAGATGTACCCTCTCTGTGCTCAGGCCCTCGAGACGGGGTTTAGGTGGTCTGCTGCCAGGCCAATTTCCTCTAGACCCTTTCTGCAGCAACTGTACGTGCCCTTCAGGGAATCAGTGCAGTCGGAGTCTACAGCTGATGTTTCCTGCATGCACCTCACAGGCTGGAGTCTGGCAAAGAGCTCAAGCTGTGGGTTCTTAAATCAAATCTGGATGTTGGTGGTAAGATTTGTACTGACTGACGTTAATGCAGAACAAAAGACAGATATGGAAATACAATGAAAATAGAGAAGGAATGAATCTTTAAAAGACTTGACCTTTGGCAAAGTGTGAAGATTCAACATTAAACAAGGCCCGAAACAGCAAATTGCCTAGCCTTGTTTGGGGCATAATGAAATTTTGGAACATTTTTATTAATTTACACTAAGTTTAGAGTTTGTATGATTTAAAATCATTTAAAAATCATTGATTTTTAAAAATGCTTTTAAAAGAAGGCTGCATTTATTTGATTGAAATACTATAAAATGACAATGTTGTGAAATATTATCACAAATAATTAAAATAACAAAATATTTCTATTTATTTCTATGATGCAAAGCTGAATTTTCAGCAGCCATTCCTTCAGTCTTCAGTGTCATATGATCCTTATGAAATCTTTCTAATATGCTCAAAAAAACCCTGCATTTATTTTAAATAGAAATCTTTTGCAACATTTTAAATGTCTTCAATGTTAATTTGGATCAATTTAATGCATCCTTGTTGAATAAAAAGTATTAATTTCCATCAAAAGAAAAAAAAATCTTAAAGGCCTCAATTTTTTGAATGGTAGCATATTAATTTCTTTCAAAAAGAAAAGTCCCAATACAACTGTAAAATATAACAATTCCCACAATGCCCACTGGGCATAATGTTAAACAAGAGAAAACATCATCAGTATAATAAATCTTCAAACCTTCCTTCTCCCCTTTCACTCACATAATTACATACTTTATATAAAACTAATGAAAAATACATTCTTGAGTGCGTCTGATCTATAGTCTCTGATACAGATGCCAGTGAATTGGAGAGAATAAGATGAGCACTGCATACGTCCTGCATGCAAGAAAAACCGCAAATGAGATTTTTGTGAAATATCACAGCAAACGGAGACTCTAGTTTTAAAAGACTTTGGTAAAAAAGCACCTCCTCTTGCTCCTATTCCTATTTTAATTTCTCTTTTAGGGGAAACCCCTGAGCCAAAGTTGATACTTGCATGAAACATAACCGATAACTCCATTAAGATCAACCTCTGAGCAATACAATTTTTCTCTTGCTCTTTAACCGGACAGCTGTGTGTGCCCTACGAGCTTAAGGATGTGGCCAGGCTTATACCGCAGCAAGTACACACTCTCTACCAACTGCACCCGCTCCAAGGGAGGTGGCAAAGAGGAATGCCGTTATAATGACAGGGCGCACTAGGAGCAGTTGCACTTCCTATTTTGAGGAAAAGAAGAGAGAACAAGAGCAGTGGTGCCACTGGACGGCACTTGGCAGATCTGAAGTGGAAATGAACAGACAGTTTTAACAACAGCTGAACTTTAAATCCGCCGAGTCAGGACTTCTGTCAAAAGCTGGTTTGTTTAGTAAAACTGCCCACTACCAGTCTTAACATGTATATTATTTTGGTTTCTTAATGTTTTCTTAGCCACCTCAGTTGTGGCTGGAGGATATAAATGCAACTGGCACAGTCTTGCCAGTGAAATGGCCTCATTGTGGTAAGACTGAGACAGACAAATAGGGTAAAATGACTAAGAAAATGGTAACAAAGAGTCCGAAACATTCTGAATGCGTTTGCAGACTGGTTTAAAGAGCTTTAACTGGTACCTCTGTAGTTCGGAGGGCAGACGCAGGTGTAGTTGTTGATGCCGTCCACACAGGTGGAGTTATTCTCACAGTCGTTGTCTTCACAGTCATCAGGATTCAGCTCACACTGCTGGCCCTCATACCCAGGCAGACACACACAGCTAGAGGAACGGGAAGGCACAGGACAGTGATCAATACTTCAAATGTTAGAACAAAAGGGAACGCATGGGTTTCAGTGATTTAGCTCTGTTGGGTGACACCCTGATAGTGCCAGAATGATTTTTTTCAAGTCTGCAGCCAGAACAGTGTCATTTGTTGCCATTTATGTCTCATTGTTTGGTCTTTAAATGTCAACCCAACATCCTTCATTAGTGCACTGCTCACAGCCAACAGGAACACTGAGATTTGGTTTTAACACGCACTGAACACATTACAGGAATAGCTCAGCCACAAATGACACACTGTCATGAACACAAAACAAGATCTTTATTTATAACGCTCTATAAGTTCTTGTTTATTGAGAATATTAGGATTTCAGACACTGAGTAAACCTGGACTCATTTTTATGTCCTTTTCTAAGCTGTTAAGCTTGACAGTTACTGGTCCCCATCCACTTTCTTGAAGGAAAATAGTAGCCTGAACATTCTGCTAAACATCTCATTTTGTTCCACCAAAAACAAGCAATACGATGGTGACTAGATGATGGAAGAACCAGCTCATTTGAGTCTGAGTCAAAATGCTCCTGGAGTCCATGACTGTTTTGGTCCTTGAGTCTGTGCCCATAATTTCTTGGTCTCGAGTCCAAGACTATATTTTGACGGTCTTGGCCCTCAAAACTGAGTTGAAAACCATATTTTCATTGTATTGGTCTTGTCTTGCTGGGAGTATGAGGACTCTGTCTTGATTCAGACTCAACCCTTTTCAGGGCTTGGTCTTTAACCAGAATCAGCCCACTTCTGGTCTCGGTCTCGGTTTTGACTCAGACTCGACTCTCTTCTAATCTCAGTCTTAACTCAAACTTGATCCTCGTCCGGTGCCAGTCTTGATTTAGACTCAATGTTTTCTGATCTCAGTCTTGACTCAGACTCAATCCCCTTTTGATCTTGGTCTAGACTCAGACTTGACCCTTTACTGGTCTCGGTCTTAAATCAGACTCAAATCTCTTCTGGTCTCGGTCTTTACTAAGACTCAACTCGCTTCTAATCTTAGTCTTAACTCGAATTTGATCCTTTTCTGGTCTCAGTCCTGACTCAGACTTGACCCTCTTCTGGTCTTAAATCAGATGTAACCCTCTTTTGATCTTGGTCTTGATTCAGACTCAATCTCTTCTGGTTTCGCTTGTGACTCAGACTCAAACCTCTTCCGAGTCTTGATTCAGACTCAACACTCTATTGATCTTGATCAAGATTCAGACTTGATTTTTTCTGGTCTCAGTCCTGAATCAGACTCAACCCTCTTCTGATCTCGGTCTTGACTCAGACTTGATCTCTTCTGGTTTCGACTCTTGTCTCAAACTCAACCCTGTTCTGGTCTCGGTCTTCACTGGGACTCAAATGAGCTGGTTTCAATTACACCACCGCAAATTACCTGCTGAAATTCCAAGCAGCCCCTAATACTTGTATTTTTCTCTGTTGATTTGGCTTTCTGTTGCTATCCGTAAGACTTGTAGGTCAGATCCATCAGTGACTGAGGCTCAGTGTTTGATAAACCTCCATCTCCATGGTGACTTGTTGAGCAACAGCAGTAAAACTTATCTCACTGTTTAGCAGAACCCACACCCGTCTGTACCCTTCCACCCAGTCCCTGCCCTCTGGCTGCCAACTCTCAGGAGCTACGCCAGCAACCGATATATTCCACCCCCAGACACATAAAAACACACAAATCTCTGGGCTCATTTGCTGTTTTTTTCTAGTCATTGAGCAACTCCGTTCCTGCTGGATGTGAAATGGCTGCCCTACAAGAATTGAATAGAGGCCTAACGTGACATTACCGAAGTTGCTGGGTGATTTATAAGACACGGGGGACATTTATTGTTCCATTACAACAATCTGCCTGTCTCTTGCTTCTTTCAAATGTCCAGGCGTGTTACAAGCTTTGAATTTTTAATGCACAGATTTTGTCCAGATGTGCATTTTAACAAATTATTTCAGTTTTTAAATCTTATTTATACCCTTTTTGACACTTGCATTCATAGCGATAGTGGAAACATTGTGCAAGCTACATTCAGACTTGCGTTGCACCAAAATTCAACATTTCAGGACACAAGTCCAACAACTTCACAGCTATTCGATGGCTAACAGAATATCAAGTCTGGATGTACCTGTAGTGTCCGTCCAGTCCAGGTGTGAGGTGGCACGTGCCTCCATTAACACATGGCAGGCTGATGCAAGCATTAATGGGGATCTCACAGTTGCGACCCTGAGGAAAGAGAAAGCCTGTGAGCACGGATGAGGAAAGAAAGAGCTCAGGTTTTAACATGCCTGACCCTACATACTGGGACAAAGATCACAATCAAATGGATACTTTCAAAGGTGAAGAGGTTAAAGGAATAAAAAGCCATCATCTACAGTATTACATAATGAGTTCTGAGTAAAATGTCAACTTAAATGTTAACCGCAATTTACCTTTCAAACAGGGTTAAGGAGTGGACATTAAAGGCAATGATTAGCGGTGCTTTAATGGTTATTATTGTTGCTCATACTTATAATTAGGAATCTGTTTTAATCCCTTAACCTTTAACTGCCATCCAGAACACCCTAGCAACCACACAGCAACATAATAAAAACACTCAGGACATATCAACTGCATAGTCTATCCAGTAGCATTGTGGTGGCTAGTTTTGCACAGACAAGCACCACTCACATTTTCCTCAGCAAATGTAAAAATCTTGTTTGTTTACTACTTCTATATCCAGGCCCAGAGCTGAGTTTATTTTAATATCATGGTTTATGGAAGATGTATGTCGTGTCCTGATCCTTTTACACTCTGGGGCTGTAACTCCGTGACTAACACTCTCCATTTCAATTTCAGACAAAGGCTTTTGCCACTGATATGCCTGTTTCCTCTGCTCTCCTCAAAGGGCCCATATGTCTGTTTTCTTTCTCTCAGCCCTTCTGTTTTTTTGGGGGTTTTTTTTCTTTTTCCCGTCCCATGTTTGACTTAATTCAGTACTCTTGAACATTCTAATTAATCTTCACTTACTTCGAGGACAGACGCGCACCTGCAACTGACCTTGAGAGCAGCGGTTTTAATTAAAAGACAGCTCATTGGTTCTGTCTTGTAGAGGGCAAAGGGTTAAGCTCTTATCTGTTCTTCAACAGAACAACACTGACAGGAATCCCATAACCAAACAAAAGGGTAATGATTGCACATTGCATCCAGGACACACACACACACACTCGCAAAGCACTTTTTGTGTAAAAACGAGTCTGTTTGATGTCAAACTTTGGTTCGCTTGGGTTTTCAAGCGGTTTTCGGATGTGCATCAGCAATCTGCAACCCTCTCTGCTTGAAATGATGTTCTAAAGTTTGGTTTATAAAGCAATCTGTTCTAACTCACAGAAGTGAACTGCTATTGATGCCGCATAATTTACATTTTTGTACGCTCCCGCTTGGTCACACTTATCATTTCTCATAGCAGCTTGTCTCAGAATAAATTGCCTTCGAAGAGCAGCTCACATTCTTCACATCTCTTGCAACAGCCCAAGACCCCACTGCCAAGGTCGCACTACTGAGCATGTATCCACTACACAAACAACGGCTGCCTGAGTACAATAGGAACTAATCAAGAAACTTCAGAGACAGCGAGTTCAGCTCGGGAAGATGGATGATGAGGCTCTCTTGCATGTAATGATGCACATAACTCATAGGAATATTCGGTACACGTGTGCAGGAGGACAGGAAAGACGCTAGCCGAGGATGTGCTGTATGCGGGGTGGTGGATGTTCACTCACCTTGTAGCCAAAAGGGCAGGTGCAGTGGTAGGAGCCCGTGACATCACTCACACATGTGCCGTTGTTCTGACAGGGAGTCGCCAGACAGGGGGCGCACTTGGACATCAGATTCAAATCTGCTGGACCTGTATAAATGTGTGGATGAGAGGGGAATGGAGGTGACATTAAGGTCAACATGAAACAAACCTGGTCATATTTACTTGCGAAACAATATATATATGTGCATGTTATTACTAGAAAAAAGAAAACCTTTACCAAAATATATGAACTCGTCTCTTCCACTGAAATGGTTATTTTTGCAGTACTGTTATAGTGTGCATTTATTATTTTGAATTAGCTTTTATTTTCCAGTTTTCATTCAATTTTAGTTTAAGTTTTAATAATTTTGTTAAGTGCTTTTGTCATTTTATCAGATTTAAAAAAATAAAAAATTCTATTTAGCTTTATTTTATATCAATTTTAGGTTTTTAATACCTTTTTTTTTCAGTTCAAGGCAACATTTTTAATTCTTGTTCTTAAAGTTTTTTTTAATGTAATATTTATATTTTATTTAATTTTAATTTAGTTAATGAAACTTATAACTTAATCGATAACTTAAACTATTTTTAACAGTTTTAAGCCGTAGTTAATGATAACAACACTGCTCTTTTTGGATAACATTTTTGTCAAACCGTCTCTTTCAACCTGACTGCATTCTGGTACGTAATGTCCACTTTTCATGATCCAACCAGTTCTGATTGAATAAAATCAAGTCATAACCTACAGTTTTTTTTACAGTTTCATTCTAAAATATAATGAATTTATCATGACAACAATAGCATTGCAAATGCATAGCTTACATACTCTCAGAAAAAAAAGGTACTAAACTGGGGTGGTACCCTTTCAAAAGGTACCAATATGTACCATTTTGCGGTAAATAAGGTATAAAGATGTACTTTTAGCTTTTGTGCCTTAGGATACTGGCCCAGTGACAGCCTTGTACCTTATTTTTTTGTATGCTTACTTTTTGGAGACTGATAGAAACAATAGAAAAAAGGACAGGATATTATTTAGGGAGAGAAAGAGAGCAGAAATTGAGCAGACCAAATTTAAATCTGCGTCTCCCACATGAGCACCGTGGCTCAATGTGTCTGCAGCAGATGTGTTAACCAGCAGAAGAGAAGACAGACTCACCCTTGCACTGGAATTGACTGAGAGGGGTGGTAAGCAGCAGTCGGTCTGCCATGTCTGGAGGTCCAGTGCAGCGGGCGATGCCAGGCTCCTTAAACCCAGCCTTCACCCACTGAGACAACCAGCGCAGCTCACAGTCACAGTACAGGGGGTTTGCACCTAGAGCCCTGGATGACAGGAACCAGGTGTTAAACTTGGTTTGAAAGCATAAATGCATTGAAATGTCAGTATGATTCGTTAGTCTAGCGTGTGTTTTTCCTTGTGAGCTCAACTCTTCATTACAAAGCCAACTTCTTCGGTTACTACAGACATCCCAAATGCACTTCCTTCAATTCAACAGGCCCTTTATTCCTCAATGGGGATTTTTTTTCTGACAGTTCTTTTCAATGAGGAAACAAGGAGCTACAGTAGCCCCGCTCCAAACCAGCAAAGGAACTACAGCCAGAGAGGAAAAAAACAGCACCACCATAAGCCTCCATAATAGATGCCTTTTAGCTGTAATAAAATTTACAAAGATTTCCTGTGGGGCTCGGTCTCCGAATGCGGAGCACAAGGCTGCTCTCTCTCTAGGTTGCACCCGGTAATGAGGTAAAACGTACATTGAGTCTAAAGACCTGAGTTGGTCTCTAAGGCTAAGACTGGGAATCCATCATTAATAGAGGCAGAGAGAGCACACTTTTACACTGACACACACACACACACACACACACACACACTTACAGATGAGACAGAGATGTCAAGTGGCTGAAGGCTCCCTCCGGAATAGTTGAAAGGTCATTTCCGTGGAGGGTTCTGAAAGAGAAGAATGAAAAGGAAATGAAAAAAAGCATGGAGCTCTGGGAGTTGGTTCCATTGTTTTCCACACTATAAATGGAGACAGAGAAAGAAAGGGTCGGTCATTCACGGCATTTAGTGCAGATTATAGAAAACCGCTGCCGTTTTGTGAGACACCGGTGGGAACGGCAGATTTGCATTAAGATGTCATTGTATGCTGTGTCGGTTCTGTTTAATAATTCCTCCTGTTGTATTACGGGGCGCTCAGCCCACACATATACACTCAGACTGCAACCTGAGAACATGATTGGACAGCTACGGGCCCTTGAGGCCACGTCAGCGCTGGCCCTGGGGCATTCTGGGAAATTAAAAAGTGACAATGATGACTGCCTGGCAGACTAAGTTTAAAAGGGCCGGAATAAGGTGGGCGTCCTTTGGGCTGTTTAACATATCTGTGCACACAGGGTGTTGATAACCTATCCTGCCCAGAGCCACAGAGCACAACAGCCAGCTTAATGCAGACAGGATATTTCTTAAACTATTTATATATTACTACACACATTTCAAACTCACTCATTTATTTGTCTCCTAATAACTTACAACAGCAAATATACGTGCATCTCAGAATTTTTTTATCCACGGACAATTCCCCCCCCCCCACATCTCAAAATGCCATAAATATGTGATGGAAATTATATTTTAATTTCATATTCTAGTATCATAAATACATGCACAATATTTTATCACATTTTTTTCATAAGATAATGTTGAAAGAATTATAGCACAATCCAAAAATATTTTGTTCATAAGTGATATTTACCTTAATTTTTTCAACTAAAGGAACAGCTGATGAACATACAATCTTAGAATCAGAGATTTTTTTTAAGAAATTAAAATTTTTATTAAATTGATCAAATCTGACTTCTATTTCAAATAAATTATATATATATATATGTAAATAAATAAATAATTTTTTTTTTTAATTAATTAATTTATTTTTTCTAAGAAACATCAAGGTTTCCACAAAAACTTCCCAAACTTTTGAACGGTATGATAATTTTTGCATAATAAATATTTAAATGATTTATGCTTATTTTACACTCTGCTTAGAATATTATACTTTTAAACTATCATAGCAAAAGTAATATTGTAAATAATTTTCTTTCACTAAAAAAACAGATGTAGAAACAATTACAAAAAAAAAAAAAAAAAAAAAAAAATATTGGTAAAATGAATTCCAATAATCTTTGCTTTAATTTACAACGTCAAAAAATGTAGTTTTGAGTTTGAGTCTGGATGAAGTCTGGTAAGTAACAAAAATAAATGATGAAGGCATGTTAAAAAGTTTCCAAGACCATTTTAATGTGACTTTCATACAACCAAAAGAAAAAAGTTTACCCATGGGACTTTAAGCGCTCTTAAAATCTATTGCTTTGTTCCTTCAGAACTTGCTTATGCTGTGAACATGCTGTTCTAAAGCAGCTTTGTTCAGGCAGTAATCTCCTGAAGTTAAGTTCATAAGGCAGGTTATTAGGATCTCACAGAGGTGTTGTGGTGCATGGGGAGTGTTTGTGTGTGTGTGTGAGAGAGAGAGATTGATGTGACTGCGCAGCAGATCGCTGCTTCATCGGGTAAAAAACAAAAGGGAGTCTTACAGCAGGCGGAGAGAACGCAAGCCATCAAATGCATGAACCGGGACACAGCGAATTTGATTATAGCTCAGGATACTGCAGAGAAAGAGAGAGTGAATATGAGTGAGACTCAGAGACAAAGAAACAGTCATTTAATGTCAACATTTCTGCACTGACAAACACATATGTTGACACAGAAACTGTGTTTGATTGTTGGATTACGGTGTTACTTACAGGGTGGCGAGCTGAGTCATGTTGCTGAAGGTGAGAGGGGCGAGAAGACTGATGCTGTTATTACTGAGGTCTCTGCAGAGGAAACACACACAAACACACAGCAGATTCAGTTACACACCCTCAGAACAACGTCTACAACATGCCTTCACATTCCGAAGCCGGTTTACTCTTAGAAAAGAGATTTAATCGCAGTTACTTTCATCCTGCGTAGATAAAGGTTATTAACTAATGACTTCAAACATGCATAAAAACTAAACCGCATACTGACAAAAAAAAAAAAAAAACCTCACTCAGTTATAATGTTTGAGGGATTATGGGATGGCATGTTGGTGACTGTATATTTTACAACTTATTATATTTCCTTAAGTTGTTGAATGTTATGCCAAGATATATAAAAAGCACCAAAATTTGCTTTGTACCTTAAAAAATGTGCAGATAATTACCATCTAAGTACACATGCCACAATATAAAGTCACACGATGAATCAGAGTTCATAATAAGTAGCTTGTCCATAAAATATGGCCAATTTCTATAAATGGAGCATATGGTCATACAAACAAAGAAAAAAGCAGCTTCGGGGTAACACACATGGTACTAAGAAAATGTAATAAACATGAGCTAAATGCATAAAGTTGAACAAAACAGCCTTGTGTACACTGCCGACAAACAAAATGAGGAGAAACCAAATTATTTAAATAAAATACTGACTGTGATATTTTTCACTGTAAATTATACATTAATTCATAGCTTTTACTTGCAAAAGTTATTAATTTGACAGTATTTTACAGTAAAATGACATAAAATGCAATGTTTACAATTTTCACCATATTTGCTTAAGTAACTTACAGTTAAACAATTAACAGGTTTTTACTGTCAACTTTTTTTTGTTGTTGTAAACATTACAGACTTTTTTGTGTGTATACAAGTGCTTCATTTTTACTAAAATTGTTAAATTCCTACAGCTTCAGAAATAAAAATAATGCTGTATGCTTAACACAAACATACAAATGAACGCATTTAATGCACAAATAGGTAAAAATGAGTGCCAAATGAATAAATTCAATGAAAAGTGAAGAAATACACACAGCAGTGTCAGTTGTTTCAGATTAGCAAGCTCTTTGGGCACAGAGGTGAGGAGGTTTCCTTCCAAATATCTGAAACGGTAAGAAAAATCCTGTTAACAGGCAAGTTTACAATACTCAAACAAGATACAAAGTAAAACCAGATTCACTTAAAATTTCATTTCATGCTTAAAAATCTATTTTACCGCGGAAGAAATAGCCTTATTACCACAAAGTGGCTGTAGATGTAGAGAAGTTACATTGAGCTGCCTTACTGTCCATGCTTGGTTTCAGAAAAGAACCGACATGAAGCGTGGCTGCTGGGATTGCTTATGTACAAAATGTACACTTGGGTGAGTTTCATCCTAATTTTGCCACTTTGTGACGTGCTGCAAGATGACAGGACACAGATAGATGGGGCTTTGATAGGGAACTCATGCTATCAAAGTGATTTGATAATGGGGTCCGTCAGTGAGCAAGTGTACTGTCTTCACAACTGCGACACAGGAGAAGAGGTCAATCCTGCTGGAGTTTTCCTGCACAACCCAAGAACAATTACTGTCCTTCAGCTGAAAAACCGACAGCGACAAGGCAGGATATTCCTGTTCACCACACTCGCTAATATAACCGCTTGTTATATCAGTCTCTCCTTGTCACTTGTTTGCAATCTTGTGATTTCTTTCCTTCTCTTAGTCACTGTCATCTTGTTCTATTGCTTCCCTGTCTCTCCATCTATCCCCTTTCTCTAAGTATGAGTATGAGCGGCTCTTGTCGAGTTTAAATGGCCTGTGTGTCAGCGCTTCTATGAAGGCACTGTGCTTACTCTTCATCCGATTGGTCCATTAGATAATGACCGATGCCTTAACAGAGCAACAACTCACTGACCCTCATACAATCAGAGCGACCCATCTCAGAATCAGTCCCCATCACTGGGGCGTTACCCTAAGATACAAAAGCTAAAAGGTACATCTTGTACCTTATTTACCCCTAAAAATGCTGCATGTGAGTACCTTAAAGATATATTAGCAACTAAAGTTTTTCCTAAGGGTGTTGCAACATACCAAATAAGTATTGATGATACCCCTTGATATTTTAAAAATTAAATTTTGATATCATGTTGATACTGCACATATGATAATATTGTAAATAAATCATCAGCATCTGGTTGACACTCCATCATAACAGGTATTGCACCTTAACGATCGATCTTAAAATGTAAAAAGGATGACGACAGTATGTAGTTAGTACTACTGCGCCACAAAATCACCTGAAAAAGTTTTGGATTCTGTTAAAAAGACGAGGTGATCAACAGTATATTATTTTTGTATGCTTTTGAAGAATTATGGTTACAAACTCTCTCTCTCTACCATATTTTGATTCACTGGCCAAAAAAGACAAAACACAAAAAAGTATCTTTAACTTTAATGTGACTGATGCCATTATATGTGTATTTTCAGTAATATATATAGTTAGTGGCCAATATATATATATATATATATATATATATATACACACACACACACACAGTATATATACATAGATAGATTGATAGATATAGATTTTTTTATGTTTTTTTTTGTCTTAATTTCTTTATATTGCAATAATACAGCTATCATGAATTATTTTGGCCAAATAACTAAATGTTTAGTGAAAATGAAATATCATATCAGTTTGAAAGAAAATGAACTATCTCAACAACAACAAAAATGACTGTGAACGCATTGTCTTGTTGTACAAATGTATAGTACTGCTGTATTAATGTTTTTTTTTTTTTTTTTCATATTTTGTTGAATTCAATCGTGCGGTTTCTGTTAGAGCTTTGTCATTCCCAATCACTTAATCAATCAGTCTGACCGACACTGAATCAAATCTCCATCTGCTTCCCGAAGGTCCTTTGGATCAATGGTCAAATGAATTAAATTATTTGTTTGCTTATTTTAATTGACTAAACTGGCCAAGTAGAAAACGAAAACTGGATGTGACACTGCGCCAACCCTTACAGAAACAAAATCCAGTTTTTTTTGTGGAAATTAAAATGTCTATCCTAAATGGAAAAAGATGAAAACATGACAGGAAGAAAGACAAATAAAGGGAGCTGGGAGGAGAAACTCACAGTTCAGTTGTATCTTTAGGGATACCCTTAGGCAGCGAACGCAGCCCGCGGTTACTACAGCGCACCACCGTGTCCGAGCATGTGCAGGAATCAGGACAGCGAGGGGCCGACGGCAGGCAGACATTCTCTTCCGTACCTGAGAGAGAAAGACATGCATATTTTATGCTCCTTTACATCATGCAAGAGAAAAATGTAATATGTGTTGCTAACAGATCTAATATAGAAACTCATCAATTCTTTAAAAGGAAGCAATGGTGGATGGAGAAAAAGAGAGAGAGAACGGAAGAAAGAGCACAGGTGCTGCGTGCACTGAATTGCATTGAAAATAGCCCATTCTCCAGCGTGTGGGTCTCCAAACACGGGTCTCATTATAACAGCGCACGCTTGCGAATTGATACAGTGCACAGGAGTTTAAAATCAGCAGCTAAATATTGCTTTTGGCCTCGCTCGCTCCACATTTCCTGCAAGCAATACTTGTAGCCTCCTCCCGAGCTGCTTTCATCCAAGCTCTGTAAGATGCTATCTGTAAAAGGCTGAATTACCCTGCAGATTAAAAAGAAACAGCGAATTAAGCCATTAATGGGAGGTAATGGAGACTGAGATATGCTCCAACAATAACACACAGACCGAGTCTGGAAGGAGAACGCTGGATCTGGACGTGCCTGCAAACGCAGAAGAGCCAAAGGGGCTGTGGGCTAGTATTACAATGACTGGACTCTTTCAAATGACCAAAAATATCTTCCCGTAAATCAATTTAGCTTGACTTTGTTACTCTAACTGTAATTGCAGAGCACTGAAATAGCTGGATGTTGTGGTGGCGAGCTTTTTGGAGCCCCGCTCTAGGAGGAAGAAACGAACAGAATAACAACACATGAGCCCTGACAGACAGCTTCTTCTAACTAATGGACCTCAAGCCAGGGCGATTTCTCTCACTTTCAACCTCTTTATTTCAAAGCGCTTCGGCCGTCTACAGCTGAGCGGGCTCTTTTAACACCATATTCCCCCGAAGCAGCGAAAGAGCTGTGTCTAACCCAAACACCCCGGCTTTGACGGGGAGGCCTTCTGAAACACAGGACCCCGGCCAGACAGAAGCCAAACCGCAGTTTCTTTTTCTCCGTTAAACTTTATGTCAGTCTCGAGAGGTTCTGTTTTCCCCCCGTCTTTATGGACACCAGTTCTTCCCTATAAAAACCCAAGCGGGATGCTGAGGCCTCCACGCTCGGCGTTTAATTTGTCCTCGTGCTGCTCTCTTGGTATGGCCTTGTGGGAAGCTGGCCGGGTGTGATTTACCCTGACGCTGGGAAGCAGAGAGAGGGGGATGAAGGTGTGGGAAATCCAAGGAGACGGAGTGGAGAGAGAGCCTCGGTCTGGAAGGGGGCGACGCAGTGGCCTGATCTAAGGAGTGTGATTTCATGGGAACTGGAGATGGATGTGGTGTGGATGGCACAGGCTACAAGGCAAATACTGGCTGAGGTCTGCAAACCCTTACTCAGGGTCCTGACGGTGCGCCTCTGGTTCAACTGCTTAAAAGAATGTATATAAACAGGCCAGCGTGGACATAAAGGAGTTGAAGAGTATGAAAGAGAATCAACATTGTATAGATGGAGACATGGAAGTATAGACTGGTATATTCACATTTAACGTAGTTCTTTCTGTCTGTCTATATATATATATATATATATATATATAGTTGATATATTATATAGTATAATAGTATACAGTACATAGATATACATACTGACGTAGATATATATATATATACACACACACACACACACACACACACACACACACACACACACACAGTTCTTATTGCATGAACCACATTCAAAGTTGTTGTTAAAGAGGTGATAAACCTGTATATATGTACAATATGACAGTTACCAGGTAATTAACTCCATATATACAGTGTGTAAATATATATATATATATATATATATATATATATATATATATATATATATATATGGCCCTATATTATTTTATTATTATTTTATAAATTAATTATTTATTATGGTATAGATGGAGACATGGGAGTATAGAAATTGGCATAAAAATAATAAAACATATATATATATATATATATATATATATATATATATATATATATATATATATATATAAATTTATATATTTAAAACTGTAAATGTACAATATAACACTTACATATATACAGTGTGTACATATATATATATATATATATATGTACACACTGTATATATGTAAGTGTTATATTGTACATTTACAGTTTTAAATATATAAATTTATATATATATATATATATATATATATGGCCCTATATTATTTTATTATTATTTTATAAATTAATTATTTATTATGGTATAGATGGAGACATGGGAGTATAGAAATTGGCATAAAAATAATAAAACATATATATATATATATATATATATATATATATATATATAAATTTATATATTTAAAACTGTAAATGTACAATATAACACTTACATATATACAGTGTGTACATATTTATAAATATGTCACTAAATTATTTTTTATTATTATTAATAACAATAGCAATAGTCTCTATAATGTCTAATAATATATTAATGAAATTCATTTACTTATTTTATTTGTAGATTTTTTTTAAAATAGTAATATACAGTTGAATGCCCAGTAAGCAATATTTATAATAATTATATCATAAACATAATATCATTTTATTACATATCACATGTTTATAATAAAAGTATATCATATCAACTATTAATGACAATAAATCACTCACCAACCATTGGCAGTTGTGGTAAAAGTTAATTTTGGAATCTGGTTACACTGACAGGTGGTCAGGCTAACAAGGTGCTTGTTCCTTTACTGTGGTAAAACCACTGTGATGCACGACTGATTTATTGCTCAATATACATTCTTTGATACCGGCATTTGATACCGGAGTTACTGATCCATCAACAGGCCAAGCAGCCCATATTGTGCAAGTGGCCCAAAATAGAGTTATACCGTCGCAGGAGAAATCAGGCGTGGCTACATCCTGTATGGGGATCTCCTTCAGGAAGGCAGGTTTCTGGCAGCGTGGGTTGCCACTAACCACCCTGGTCTTCTTAAGCCACAGTCCCAGCCAGGCTAAGTGACAGTCACACACGTACGGATTAGACAGCAGGTTACTGTACACAAACAGAAAGAAAACACAAACCCCATTACGATATAATTACAATGGAAAGCAATCAGCAGGGTTAAATTACCACATAAACGATTAAACTCCAGCCCATTTAACCCAGCAGGAGAACTGAATTTGCATTTAAATAGCAATACAATTACATATTATGACTGTGATGCGACCTGCAATGCTGACAGTGTTCGATAGCAACTTTTGCTGTGTTATTACATTGTTATAAAACAGCCTCTACGAGTAAGCTGCTTTAAAAACGAATACGAGGTCCATAGAGCTCATCTAGCTCTAAACTATCCAAGATACATCCTAACGTTCCCGACATACGTGAAAAATGCAAACATTCACCCTATAACCTCACTGTCCCAACTCACTGCAACATTTTTGGAACTCTTTCTTTAAAACAGTCTCCGATGTTCTTAAAATCAAAGACGTTTGCCCTTTAATTACCATTTTTGGTGTTCCATCTCAGTGTTATCCTCTGAACCATAAACAAGGTAGTGCCGTAGCATTTGCATCATTGCTTGCTCGACGCAGAATATTGTTATCTTGGACCTCCCCGCAACCTCCATTTATATCAATGTAATTCTTTTAAAACTTGAAAAAGTCAAGTATAATATCAGAGGCATTTTTTGAAAAATGGCAACTGTTTATTACTTTAATGTTATAC